>PVKC010027902.1:0-15616 GCA_004027635.1 Crocidura indochinensis
TTTTTTTTTTTCAGTTGACTCAACTGTTGATACTTGGTTCCTGAGTTGTATTAAAAAATTACCTAAATTTAGGAAAAATGTTTCTATAAAACATAATCTGAATGTTTTACTCTCCATTCTGCTGAATTCATACTGTAAAATATTCACAATTTTAATGCTAACTTCTTTTTGGCTTCAAAATAGTTTAATTTGGGTCTTAACTTATCTGTGGGAGTCTGTTCTATAGTTTTTCTAAAAGTATCTCAATTATATTTTGAGAGAAGATTCTATAGATATAACTTATTTCCATGCATCTAAGTCTTGTGATGTTTGACAATGGGATTTTTGTTGTAATTCTATGGTAATTATCTATAATTTGTTGTTTTTCTTTTATCAGAAAGAATATTGTTTATCTAGTGCATGAGGGTTTTTAGGAGGAGCCCTCTTCTATAAGTGCAACCTTAATAATTTTGTCATGAGAACTTTGTATTCATATGATGAACCACATTTATGTATACTCTTTTATTATATTTTGATGTTAGTATATGGCCTGAGCAGTACCTTGAGAATTGTAAGCAGATTATATTCTCCCATTTTGTAGTTGAGTATTTAACTACACTTTATAGACCTGTAAGTCTCAGTTTCTAATAAGCTGACCAAGGAACATTTTAAGACAATAATAATAATAATTATTAGCAAAGAAAATTCTCCAAGCATAGGGCTTTGATACCTGTATTCTGTTTTATTTTTTTTTTTAATTTTTTCCCCCACCATCCCAACCTGATACCTGTTTTCTTTAATAGCTCTCTGTGTAACTAGGAATAGGAATATATCTTGTAGAAACTCGTATTTTTAATGAATCAAAGATAGGAACTCTGGATACTGATAGGATAACATCCCTGTCACCTGTCTGATTTTGTGGGCCAATTAATTTGGGTTTAGGTATTATAAAGGTAACAAGAAGTGCCACTATTTCCTAATGGTAGCAAATAGCATGCAATTGGATCAGTGAAGCCTATTTCCAGATATCTTCTGTGTGTTCAACATTTACTACATAGTACAAGAACCATGGACCAATGACATAAACACCACTTAGTCGATTGTTAGAAGCCAGACAGGCAGAATCTCAAGGACTTTCCTTATATCCACTGAATGTTATTGTCTTTAATCTCTTTACTTTATTTAGCTTTTTCCCTGTGAAGACAAAGTTATTAAGCTTTCCCTTCCAAATTCTTTTTGTCCTCTTCACTTGGCACTAGTGGAGGTTGTTATTATTATTGATCATTTGGGATGTTTGATCATTTGGGGTTATATAATTTTGCTTGCTGTTTTCAGGCATTTATGAATTAGGAAGCATAATAATGTATTTTTCATCAAATCTCTGAATACAGGGAACAAATCCATTTTCTCTTGGATGTAAAAATGCTTTTCCTTGCACTGTGAAAAATCTGGAGAACTTTAAAATCAACATGTTTCTTTGAAATTGCAAGGTGTAGTCAGGTTTTAGGGGTAGGAATTTTGAATATTCCTAAAAACTTCTTGTCATTCTCCCTCATTTTACACTTAATTATGATTCTCATTATTATGTTTTTAATTTTCAAAAAACACGTACAGGGAAATTATTTAGTTTATCATTCTCATGTGAGGATCAAGTTCTTTTTTTCCTAAGTTGGGGGATGTTCTATATGTCTCTGGAAGGATGGAATTGACATTTATGGAGGCAAGGAATGTGTGAGATATTTTAACAATCGTGCTAGAGAGACTTTCAGAGGAATTCTTAATTTCTGCCTTTAAAATTTTCCTTTGTAGAGTGGTAGCGGTGGAATTTGGGGCTATATTTGAAGATGCTCAGGGCTTACTCCTGGCTTTGTGTTCAGGGAACACACCTGATGATGGTTGGGAAATTACATGTGATATAATGGTCAACTATAAGCAAGGGCAATGTCTTAACCCCTTGTACTATATATCCAGCAGTTCCCCACAAATGAAAGAAACAACTTTCACTTTATAGGCACAGAGAACTCTAGAACTAAATATCAAGACTTTTTTTTTTTGCTACATTCAATTTCACCTTAATGAAGTGCTTTTTTTTTTTTTTTTACCAGATGTAAACTGAAGAAAGAGAGGAATAGTTAACAAGTGGCAATTTACACAGCCAGAAAAACCAAGGCTGTATTCTGTACTCTATAGGGCCGATTGAGTGACCAGGAAAGTTAATCCTGGGTGTCTGCTCACTTTGTCTTCCCAAGAGGTTTCCTCTACCTACTTGCCTAAGTGCAGAGAGGCAATCTGAGATCAAATTGACATCAGCTCTTATTCTAAGTCTGGCACTCTTCAGAGTCTGTTGTTCTGCCAAAAGGAAGTGGAAATGGAGATAAATGTTTCAATACTCAAATGGAAAAAAGTCCACTTTTACACCACGTCCTTTTGGAGAAACTGCATTCCTTAGAAGTGAAGTTTATTGTTTCCTTTTGTGATCATTTACTTTTTTCCTTCGGATATGGTATTTGAGAGCAGTAATTGAGTTCAGTCTTTCAAACGTGCTGTTTCTACTTTGCATGTCATTAAATACAAATATTATTTTCATAGTTTTCTATGGTAGTGTTTCTGGTGTGGTGGTAATGTCTCTGGGTGATTTGAAAATAGGATATTGATCATAAATCAGTTAAAAGTCCATTATAATGGTCTTCTAACTGCATGTGGTGATTGACCAACTATTTCTACATATAGCATATGTGTAATTAGCTTCCATTATAGCATTGTCTAATGAGACTTGTCTTTTGACACAAATCTTGGTCACTGTATTTTTCAGGGTCTAAAGCAGCTCTGGAAGGGTCCAGGAATATGGGATATAGGGTTTTTGTTGCGCATATGACTTTGAGGACTTGATTCTATTTAGGAAAATATTTGAGTTTAAAAAATACATATGCATCTTTTTACAAGGTGTGTTTTAATAGCATTTTACTTTTATTTTATCTTTTGGGGATTCTGATTGAACATTTGGTATTGAATGCCGTCTCTCAACCTATATGCACTAAAAATGGTACCTGTAGTTTTTTTAATGTGCTATATAGAAAATTCATTCTTCTATCAGATTTGTGTTGGAATGAGTTTCACAGTAGGTCATGTAGTTGGGTACAAAAATTTAAGAGCATTTGCATTTTAAATTTGCAAACTTAACATTGTTACTTCTCCAAAGTGCTTCTCTGTTCTTTGTTGGCTCCTTGGAGTTTACTGGGTTACTATGGGATACTGTTCGGTATCTTTGAGAATCCTAGTTGAGTTCCTTTTCCTGAGCTGTGATCTAATTGATATTCTGATATTTCCTCTAGATCAAGAGGAATGGTGTTTGGACCAGCCAATTTAGGGGAAGATGCAATTAGAAACTTCATTACAAAGCATCGTTGCAACTCTTGCTGCCGGAAACTCAAACTCCCTGGTATGCCTTAAACAATTCCATTTTTCTCTAAGAAAATCTCTCATAGAACAACATCCATTGTAGCCTAGGATGGAATAGAAAATCTTAACCACATTTTTTATCTCCTTCACAGTCAAGACCTGACTTTCTGACTGCAAATTTTTCAAGTCTCTAAAGAGATTAAAAGGACAGGGATTTACTTTGGGTTCTGCCAGATTGTGATTAAACAACATTCGACCTGATACTTGTCACAGTCTCTCCAAGGGAAAATTTCCACTGAGTTAATTGGGGTAAAATTGGTCTAAGGCAGATCTCTGCCTTGTCTCTCTTTGGATTTTTTGTGGGGCCTGCAGTATTTCTATTTCATTCTTCTTACTCATTGGACACTTGGAAGTGTGGAGTTTGGAGAGAAACAGCTGTCAATTAAAATAGTTCTTTTCACTACAGAAATCTCCCATTTTAAACATACATTAGTGTATAATACATATATATCCATATGTACTTAAATCCAATTTAATAATTTGTACATTTTCCTAAACTAGTATAGTAACAACAATAGAAAATATTTCTAACAAGCAGCTCGAGGTCTGTACCATTCAGTTTGGCAATTCCAGTCCCTTTAAATTCTCTTCTTTTATTTCAGAAAAGATGCATTCTGTCTTCTCATATTGTGATCTATTTTTTGTAGATCATATCTAATGTCATAATAATGAAGTTTCACATATTTTAAACTGAGTAGCCCTTTTTGATTTAGAGCAAACGATTACACTTGGAATAGTGAGTCAGCTGAAGATCATACACCCTCGTAAACTGGATGGAATCAGTTTAAATTTACAGCAAAGAAGGGCATTTTGGGGCAGGGGCGAACACTCAGGGGTGTGCGCTTTCTGGCTATGCGATTAGAAATCACTCCTGGCTTGTGGGATCATATGGGATGCTGGGGGATCAAACCGTGGTCTGTCCTAGGTCAGCTGCATGCAAGGCAGATGCCCTACTGCTGCACCCCTGCTCTGGTCCCAAGAAGGGCGTTGTTTTAGTCTTGTTGGAGTTATAACAAGACTTAGAGGAGGGACTCTTGAAGGCAGTGACTATGTTGGATCCGTAGAAGGAAGGGACACTTGAGGTCTAATTCACATCTTCCCTTCCTGAGCAAGTAGTAGTTCTATATATTGTGGTGGAGATGTTTTGGTTTCATTTGATTTTTAAACCTACTATGGTAGGTTTTGAGTTAGCACCTCAATAGTTACTTCATTTCTAAACCTGACTAATATTTCTTACCAAAACTTCAGTTAACACATTTAAGTGAAAGTAAGAAGAAATACTATAATTTACTTAGACGTCTACTTATCTGAGTTAAAAACATTTAACTTGTAAAATGGTATTCATGCTTTTCTTCTACATTTAATTTTATTTTTTCGGTTAGGATAGTTAATAGGATCCAGAAGCAAGTTTGTTCATTACATATCTCAATTCTGCATTTTTTACCCCATTTTTTGAATTATATATATGGTTGTGGGCCCCAGTGTACTTATCTGCAAAAGGAATAAAGATGCCAATCTCATAAGGATGGTGTGCAAATTAAAAAGTAATTTATGAGGGGGGTCGAAGTTATTGCACAGTGGTAGGGCATTTGCCTTGCACATGACTGATCCAGGACAGATCTTGGTTCAATACCTGGAGTCCCATATGGTCCCCCAAGCCAGGTGCGATTTCTGAGTGCATAGCCAAGAGTAACCCCTGAGCATCACTGGGTGTGGCCCAAAAACAACAAACAAACACATAAAAGTAATTTTTGAATATATTTAATTTTGGTTAGTGTTAAACTGGACTATGTTTTAATTTATATCTAGATGATTTATAATTTAAAAATAATATTGGGAACTTACGTTGAAGGATAAAATATTTAATAATTAGGTTGCATACACTACAGGCAAACAGATGACTGCTTAATATGCGACTGACCCTGTTTTTTTACCTGGCATCATATATAGTCTCCCAAGAAGGATCAGGGTTCATTCCTAAATATAGAAATAGGAGTAGCCTTGGTTAATGCTGGGTGCACTCCTTCATTTAATAGTAAGAGTTCCAATCTCAATTCAGCACAACCGAATTAAACAGATGCAACATTTAAAGCTTATCCTTACTCATTATATTTATCTCTAAAAGTTGTCTCTATTTATGTTTTCTTTTATTAATCACCATTACAAACCAAAGGAACTTAGGAAACAGAGGATTCAGTAAATAGATGAGACTTTCATAGGCTGTATTAGAACTGAATGCCAACTTTGTGGTAGAAAACTGACCACTAAAATCATGACTTCACTCCCCCTTTTTTCTGAACTCTGTCCATCATTAAGCATTAAATATGTGTTGCTTCTAGTTTGACTTCATTTATTTTGAGCCAGTTTGTGCTAATTGGGCACCATGTATTGAATCAAGCAACTAAAACCTTCCTCCCTTGCCCCAGTGAACACAGCTTAAAAGAGCATTGGATACTTAAGAATTAAAGCTATACTTTGAGACTCTGAATTTCTCACATGAGTGTTTGAAGGAAGAGGAGACTACTCTGAGCATCTGGCAAATCTTAAATTCCCATCTATCTGTGTACTACTGTGTTCTAAGTGATCTCCTATAACCTCCTTAATTGTTTTCTTTGCAGATTTAAAAAGAAATGACTATTCCCCTGGAAGAATCAGTTCTACCCAGGAGCTTGAAGTCAAAATAGAAACAAATGACGGGGCTCCAACAAGAGAAAATAACAGAAATTCTCTAGAAGAACTCACGAGATTGTAAAAAAGAGAAAGATAAGACAACAGGCAACCCTTCCATAAAATCTTTGATAGTCAGTTGAAGCATAGAACACTAATTAACATCAGTGCCCCTTCAGAATGGTCTTATTTGCAAGCCTTTGGCTACTCTGTGTGAACTTCATGGCTTCACTCTGTCTTAAGACCCCAATTGTAGAATGAAAGGGCACTTTCTTTGTGTCTGTCATCCTCCAGTTGAACAGAAGACTTGGTTAGGTCAGCTGGGACTCCTGCTCCTTTATACCTCATGCTTTGCAATTGTTTTAGAATCATTGGAGCAAAATGCCAAGCGCTAAGGAAATGGAGATAAATTTAATTTATTTTCTCTCAATGTATGAAGACCCAGCCCCCCATTTCAGCTGTATCACCTCTACTCCATTTTGTATGATGTATATATGTATATTAAAAGTTCTTGACTTCTTTCTCTCTTTTCCACAGTATAAGATGCTGCATAGTAACAAAAAGGACGATAATGGAACAAGGGTGAATTTGTACGAATTGTAGCACACTTCTATACAGTAAAAAGTTAGTGTCCTTGTGATTTAATTATAAGACCTGGGTTTGAGATCTTATAAGGGATTTGTTCTGGGCATTTTAGTCTTTTTTCTGAAAGATAGAAAAAGAGACATCTAGAATCTTACATCTCTTTAAAAATAGGAAAAGAAGGATATATAAAATGAAAAATCATTATGAAATGCATCTTTTCCCCTTAATCTATGTTTCCAAACATACAAACCAAACAAACAACCAAACAAAACCCTTGTATATAATATTATAGGCTAAATTAGTCTATGTCCGATTCTAGGGGGGAGGAAATAGTTTATTGATAGAAAATATGCTTCAAAAGTGTTGAACAACCTCTCATAGCTTAAAGAGTTCTCTATTTTAGTATGTATTTTTGCCTGAGAAATACATGTATACATGTGTAAATGGCCAGAGAAATAGTATTCTTTTCAGACAACATTCCTTTGAATGTAAAGTCCTTGGAAGCATCATTGTATAGCATCTTTGGGGGATTGGACACATCTCTTTCATATTTATCCTGGTTACCCTACCTCAGAATAAGCAACAGCTTTTCACAGAAGGAGGAGATGGAGGCTGAGCATCTTCTCTCTTCTCCTATAACCTTTGGCATTACTATAAAATATTCTAGCACTTTCTACTAGCAACAAATGTCTTGGTTGGAAAATATTCAGTTCATGTTTAAGCCTGTATTTACTGGTTTGCTATTTAAGTCAACAAACACTACTGCAATTTTAGGTTTGTGAGATGGTTGTAGAAAGCTAAGGATTTATGTTCCGGGTCTGAATCTTTGAAGTGTGAATTTCTCAATGGCAAGTTTATACCACTTTTACTTGTAGGTTGTGGTAGGTATTTGAGTATTTCTTGATTGGTAATGCGGATAAAATGTTAATGCTTTTCTCACCCCCATCAGATTCTTTTCACTACTTTACTATACATTGTAAATCATTAAGAAATCTATTAATATTAATTTCAGTGCTGTGATCAATTATGGGAAGAAACACTTTGTCCAAAAGCCAAACTAAATATTGATTGTTCATATTTGTACCTGGAATAGAATTTGAAAACAAATACATTCCTATTTCAAATGTCTGTGTCACTGTCTTCTTTTTTCTTAAGAAAAATGATTGAACATGCAAAAAGATGAATTGCTTGGGCAGTCTGAATGAATATTTCACAATGGTTTATTTACATAAAAAAACTGGTGTGACAGTCTTGACATTGGGTGACTCATTATCACGAAAGGGTGGGCTATTGCTTGGTCAGTTTTAGCAGGTATTTAAATGCCTTCTCTACATGAAGTGAGCATGAGGAGGCAGAAAACACAGCATGACTTCACTTTCAAGAAACTTTTTATCATTTTCTAAATTCCAATTTTAGATTTCAGGTTAAACATTTGACTTCTAGGTAAATATTAAATCCTAAAATAAGCCCTATAACTGCTGCCAGAGGGCAATAAATTTAGTCTGGGATTAGGGCAAATTACATAAAATAGTAGGTCTTTTTTTTTATGAACAATTACTAAGAAAAAGTTGAGTGTGTAATCCTTGAATAAACAAAAAGGCAAACTTCTATATGGGAAATGATTTTTTGGAACAAAGATGCTCCAGGTCCCTCAGGATCTTTTCTTCAGCTGTTTTATGAATAGATAACTATTTCCATTAGACGGTGTGTTTCCTGAATCCCATGATAGCGTGAGGTTTTGTTTGTTTGTTTGCACAGACATGTGCTTTATTTGCTCTTAGATGGGAGTCTGTGAGCATTGGCCACAGTGTTATCAGGGAGGACAAGGCTCCCATGGAGCAAGGATCTTCCAACTGCATGCTGGCCCATAAAGTTGTGATTTTTGAGAGCTCTGGAAAAATGAGTTCAGTTAAGGCTTGGAGTGTTTTTCACTATGTGTCTTTTTCTGGCTTTTCAAAACCAAGACTTAGTTTTTTTTTAAACAAACATTATTCAATGTCTAGGAGAGTTTTTACTTCGCAGTCATTGTTTGCTACTGCTTTAGATGAGAGGGACCTTTCAGGTTCTAGAAATCACCACACTGATGTCCCTTGTCTGTGGTTTGCTGTCTTCCTCAATCAGTCCTCAGGTGCCTGCACAAAGTTTGGCACTTTGTATGCTTTTAACACTATTTATTGAAAATATAATGAAATCTTCACATGATAATGGATTTTACACACTAAGTAATAAATCAGATTTACATTTTTAATCTAGAGGGAATGATTACCAATTCCTTAAGACTCAACATAATTCTTTTGATCTCTCTGTTTTAATTTTCTAGGAAATAGTTTTTAACAACTTACACCTTGTCTATTCAATTCTCAACTAGTTCTTGCCCTTATCATTGTGGTGATAATATGAGGCTACAGTCCTTCTTGCTGGTGACTATTGAAATGAGATGATAACTTCCCAGAAACTGCCTAGAAATAATCATCACTTTATTACCCTTTGAAAAGAAGATTGATAGAAAAGTCATTTGAAAGATGGTTCATTACCATGCCCTAGTGTGATTTCTTTACTCACATCTCTCCAAAGCATGAGAAAGGGAGGATTATTCTCTGAGGTCGGAATTTGAAGGCTGTGTGTTTGCCTCTTTGAAGTCTTGGTATTTAATTTTCTGTAGCCATTTCTTGGGCAATTTTCTAAGAAACTAGTTGAAGCTAATTTATCATAAGTTAAAGTCAAATGACAGAAAAGATTTTTACCCTTTAACAGCATTTTATTCTGCAGAGTTTAGCTTCTGAAGGAAATGAGACTCAAATAGCATTTGAAAATCTCTAGCCATATAGGTGGGTACAAGGAAAAAAGAAGGTTCTGGAAGTCACACTGACTTTTTTTTTTAATTTAACACAATATTGTTTTCTGACTTTTTTTAGACAAGGATGTACAGATAAGATACATTTTATAGGGGACAAAATGCCCTCCTAGAAATAGTTGTTTACTTTTCAAAGGAAGATTCTTAAGTCTTAAGGGAGAATAAGAACTTGGTCTCTTTGTATAATTCATTTAACCTTTACCTAACTCTGAAATGGAGATGAGATATTTTTTGAATCAAAGTGAACAATAAGAAAGCCCTTATGGAATCCTTTGAGAATTTCATTTCAAGGGCTTCTTGCAAGCATGAATCAATCAATATATAAAGATTCAATAAATTATAAGGATTACTTTTTTTGATATTATTTTTGATATTATATGATCATTATTTAATGTGTACAGAGGATACTCAGTAGACCTTTTTCAGTATAAATGCAGATGTGGTTTCTGATATTCCTATTTTCCAGAGGGAAAATCTCATTGCTCCTTTATTTGGAAACTTAAATAGAAAATCAAAAAGTTTACTATTTCAGTATCTCCTATTTATTTTTGATAGATGTAGGCTTTGTTAGTGAATTTATTTTTAATCTGATAAAATAAATCCTTCCTAAAAGGCAAAGATGAAAGCTGGTGTTGTCATTGGCGATATTCATAGAAAAATAGCACATTTAGAATCTTAATGATTTTTGTTTTTGTTAGGGCCACATGTGGTGGCACTCAGGGGTTACTCCTGGCTCTACACTCAGTAATCACTCTTGGCAATCTCTAGAGATGATATGGGATGCCAGGAATTGAACTCAGGTTGGATGTGTGCAAGGAAAATGCTCTACTACTGTACTATCACTCTGACCAAGAATTTCATTGTTTCATAAAGAATAATGTTTTATAAAAATTAAATGAATAGTGATCATTGTTGGGCTGTTTAGAAATAAAAACATTTAGGTTGGTCTATAGTATACTATTGTTTTAATTTTAGCTATTAACTTCCTTAAAAACCTTTTTTTTTTTTTTGAGCCACATCTGGTGACACTCAGGGGTTACTCCTGGCTTGAGGAACTATATGGGATGCCAGGGAACCAAACCAAACCAAGGTCCATCCTAGGCTAGTGCCACAAGATAGATGCCTTACTGCTCCACACCACTGCTCTGCCCCCAAATTCTTAACATTTCTTAGTAATTATTTTTCATTGTAAGCCATTAGAAATACCATCCACTAGTCAAATAGTATTATATGCAGTACATAATATTATATAATATGCAATATTATTCTTTTTTTTTTTTTTTGGTCACACCCGGCAGTGCTCAGGGGTTACTCCTGGCTCCATGCTCAGAAATTGCTCCTGGCAGGCATGGGGGACCATATGGGGCACCGGGATTCGAACCAATGACCTTTTGCATGAAAGGGAAACGCCTTACCTCCATGCTATCTCCCGGACCCCGCAATATTATTCTATTGGAAATACTGTTTAGCCAGTGTTCAAATGTAGCTCCAATAATGACCTTTCAGTAGAGGATTTTGTTGGCATCAGAATTGGTGTCATGGCTGCACTTTGGTCTCTACTAGAATTTTTTTCTTAATATTCTATTGGTCTCTAATTAAGGTTACAGAGCCTCAGGATAATGCTCTGTAACTAAAAGATATCTGTAGTGTTCATTATGGGCTTAAATTCAAATACCCAGTACTTTATAATATAACAGTACTTGGGGATTAAGTCTTTGAAGAGGTAATTAAGGTTAAATGAGGTCATTAACATAGGCCCTGCTCTAATATGATTATTGTTCTTTTAAGAAGAGGAGGTCAAGAAGCAATTACATTGAAGAGTATGCCTTCACTCATAAAGTACAGAAAAGGTACAATGTGCACTGAGGGGAGAGGATCTCAGAGAAAGCCAGGTCTTAATTCTGAATATTGTCTTCCACAACCTTGAAGAAATAAATTATCTTGTTTAAATGACTCTGTGCTATTTTTCTTTGATAGACCTAGAAAAGTTTTACACTGTAGTATCCTATTTGAGAAATACCTACTTATCTCTGCATTTTTTAAGATAAAAACTTGAGGAGTAGAAATTCTAGTAATCAGAAATAATTTATAGAAGAAGAGAAAAATTTTTGCTGGTGAAGTGGAGGTGGAGAGAAAAAATTTTGCTGGTGAAGTGGTTAGGGGCAGAAATGGCTATCATTTTATTGATTGAAGTAAGGAGTGGTATCTTCTGGAAGATAGAAATGCTGCTGATGAAAATGAAATTAGAATGGACTTCATGATATGAGTATTTGCTGATCCCTGGTGACAATCAAAAAAACACAGCGGGGGCCGGAGAGATAGCATGGATGTAAGGCATTTGCCTGTCATGCAGAAGGTCACCAGTTTGAATCCCGGCATCCCATATGGTCCCCCGTGCCTGCCAGGAGCAATTTCTGAGCATGGAGCCAGGCGTAACCCCTGAGCACTGCCGGGTGTGACCCAAACACACACACACACACACATACACACACACACACACAAACACACACACACACACACACACACACACACACAGCAAAACCAGCTGTCAAACGCCTAACTTCAGGTAGAGTGCCTCTGCCCACAAGGACAGGGAATAATTCCTGCCTGGCTTTGGGCTACAGGGGACTCTTATTTTTTTTGTTTGTTTTTTTTGTTTTTTGGGCCACTCCCAGTGATGCTCAGGGGTTACTCCTGGCTATGTGCTCAGAAGTCGCTCCTGACTTGGGAGACCATATGGGAAACCAGGGGATCGAACCTCGGTCCGTCCTAGGCTAGCACAGGCAAGGCAGGCACCTTACCTTCAGCGCCACCGCCCAGCCCCTACAGGGGACTCTTTTAAAAGCGACACCTGAGACTCTGCTGTGTCTCTGGAGCATGGCAGACATCTTGGGCCTTCTCTCTGCTTGCTTCTGTCTGGGAACTTTGATTCTCTCCGACATCCTTCCCTGAGGGCTCACCTTCTCCTGTCTTGAGTCTTCCCACCCACAAAGGGTAGAGCTAGAGGATCAGGGCCACTTCGCTTTGCTCTGTGGCCACACATTCCACCTAGCTGATGAATACCACCACAGTATGTAGAAAAATCCACAATACATGAAATTGGGGAAACAATACAGGCCAACACCAGGGATAGACAATGAAGATGGCAACTCTGATGTCCCAAAAATGGTCAACCAAGTAGTAATCTCTTAGATATGGAGTTTAGAGAAGAAATATGGACAATGTTCATAGAACTCAAAGAAAGCAGAGAACCAGTTGAACAGAACACTAATAAGAATCAAGAGGATATGAAGATAGAATTCAGAAAACTCCAAACTGAACTAACAGGTGTGAGAAACTCAGTAGATGAATTGAAAACCTCAATGGAAAGTCTCTCCAATAGGATAGCAACAGCTGAGGACAGAATTAGTGAGCTGGAAGATGAGATGAATAACAACTTTATACAGCAGAAGAGATTGGAAAAAACATTAAAGCAAATGATCAGACAAAAAAAACAATTAATCAAAGAATGTGAATAGAAGAAAATAGAAGTCTTCGATAAGCTCAACAGAAACAACTTAAGAATCAATAGAATCCTAGAGACCCAGGAAGAAAATCCCCAGGAAGAATCAAAAGTCAAGGACATTATTACAGAGAAACTACCAGAGCTAAAGACTACATGCAACAAAATCCTGCAAGTCTGAAGAGTGCCAGCTAAAACAGAGCCAAGGAAAAGCACCTCAATACACAATATTAGTCACAATGACAAATACCACATATATGGATAGAATACTAAAAGCAGCAAGATCAAAAAGGGAAATTACATTCAAGGGAGCATCCTTGATATTTACAGCAAACCTGTCACAAGAAAGGTCATCTCAAAGGAAATAGTGCCTAAGATATGAAAGCCACCTACGGAATTGGAGAAACTATTCATTTAATACCCATCAGACAAGGGTCTAATATCTAAGATATGCAAGGTACTGACAGAACTTAATAAGAAAAAATCATATAACCCCATCAAAAATGGGGAGAAGAAATGAACAGACACTTCCTCAAAGAAGAAATACAAATGGCCAAAAGTCACATGAAAAAATGCTCCACGTCACTAATCATCAGGGAGATGCAAATCAAAACTATAGTAAGGTACCTCTTACACCACAGAGACTGGCATATATCACAAAGAACAATAACAATCAGTGCTGGTGGGGATGTGGAGAGAAAGGAACTCTTATTCACTGCTGGTGGAATGCCATCTAGTCCGGCCTTTATGGAAAACAATATGGAGATTCCTCAGAAACCTGGAAATTGAACTCCCATGTTTATACCACTTCTAGGGATATACCCTAGGAACACAAAAATACAATTCAAGAATCTCTTACTCACACCCATATTTATTGCAGTGTTATTTACAATAGCCAGACTCTGGAAACAAACAAGATGTCCTTCAACAGATGAATGACTAAAGCAACTGTGGTACATATACACAATGAAATATTATGCAGCCGTCAGGAGAGATGAAGTCATGAAATTTTCCTATATATGGATGTACATGGAATCTATTCTGTTAAGTGAAATAAGTCAAAGGGAGAGGGATAGACACAGAATAGTCTCACTCATATATGGGTTTTAAGAAAAATTAAAGACATTACTGTAATAGACCCAGAGACAATAGAGTTAAAGGCTGTATGGGCTGAAGGATCAGCTCACAATTTGAAGCTCACCACCAAGAGTGGTGAACTATGTTAGGGAAATAACTACACTAACAACTAACATTTCAATGTTAAAGAATGAGAGAAGTAGAATGCCTGTCAGGAATACAGGTGGGGGTGGGGATAGGGGTGCATTGGTCTTGGGAATGTTGCACTGGTGATGGGGGTGTTCTGTTTTTAACTGAAACCCAACTACAAACATGCTTGCAATCACGGTGCTTAAGAATTATATTAGAAAGAGCAAAAAAAAAAAATGTGAGTCCTGGGGCTACTTCCTGATACCCGGTGACAATATATATATATATATATTTTTTTCTGTGTTCTTCTTTGATTGCCACCGAGTATCGAGTATCAGGAAGTATATATATATATGTATATATATATATATATATACATATATATATGGTTCATATTCTATAAGAATTGCTCAGTGGAGGAGTGAAGCGGAGCAGTCACTATATACTTCCTGATACTCGATATATATATACTTCCTGATACTCTATATATATCACATTTCAAATGTGGCAATGGGGAAATAATGCAAGACAACAGCATGCATAGAGATTGAAGATGGCAGCTTTAATGAATCAAAAATTGCCCACCACTTAACCTCTCAAATGGTGAGTTTAGAATAGAAATATGAAGATGTTCGTAGAACTCAAGGAAAGAATAGATCGATCTGAAGAGACCACAAATACAGAAATCAGAAAATTCCAAACTGAAATAAAGGAACTGAAAATTCAGTAAAGGAAATGACTCCAGTAGAGTAACAGCAGCTGAAGAAAGAATTAGTGAGCTGGAAGATAAAATGCATAATAACTCCCTACAGTAGAAAGATTGAAAAAGAACCTCAGAGCAAATGATCAGACAATGGAAAAAATACTCAAATATTTTGAACAGATGAAAATAGACATGTTCAATAAATTCAAGAGAAACAACATAAGAATCACTGGAGTCGGTCGTAGCTTTTGCCCTAGACTAGGGCTTTTTTATTGGTTCCAGTATACGCATAGTCTGGCCATGGTTCTGTCAACCAGTCGTCTGTAAATCACGGTCTTGGCGTATGGATAGACCAAAGGGTAACATAACAACTACGTTCCCCTAGGTCCAGAGGTCTGTCTGAGACTATTACAACAGAAGGGGATTCCTGGAAATGTAATGAAAGACGCTATCCCAGGCCCCTCCCTAGGACCAGCGCAAAGACCGGGCCTGCCAATCACAGAAGACGCATTAAAACGACACTAAGGGAACAGAACTACTAGAACCACACAGAAAAACATAAGCAGAAGTTCAACCCCTTGGCTCGTGTAGATGCCAAGACCTCCAGATACAGATGTCTGATTTTATCACCCAGGATACAGCAGAAATCTCCCACACAAAA
>PVKC010027903.1:0-10280 GCA_004027635.1 Crocidura indochinensis
CCAGGCAGGGTCTACTTGCTTCATTCAGCACAACCTGCCTTGCTGACTTGTCTTCTTCAGAAGGCTGGAGAATGTTCTAGAGAGCTCTGTGGGCCACTTGGGATCCAGTGCATTTTGCTTAGCTGTTTGCATCAGCCTCTGTCAGCCTCTGTTCTCTGGAGTTACCCCTAAATGGACCAGGCTTTTTAAGAACCTATTTCCTCTGCCTACAGCCACCTGGTGCCCCTCCTGCACCCCCTTGAAATCTCCACCAGTACTGCTGAGGCTAATGGCTGTGAACTTCCAATGTGTGGGTATGAGCAGGAGGCTGGAGGATTTGCTCTTGGAGGTCTAAAGCCGTGAGGTTGGCTTGGCTGAATCCTCTTCCACCCGCTGTTTCTTGGCCCTCTGCCGAGCTGAAGGAGCCAGAGAAAGAAGGCTTCTTGGAGGAGGTAGATTGGGGCTTGTGATGGGGAGCCGAGAGGGGTCCCATGGGATCTGGAAGGGGTACTTGGCAGGCTCACTGGAAGCTTGGGGCTCTCCTCCCATCTGTGGATGCACCAGTGTGTCTGTCTGGATTTGCACTTCCTGGCCCCACTAGAGGCCCTTCCTCCCCTGGGCTTTGATTTCTCCATCTGGGAGACGAAGCCAGCTGCACTGGGAGGCCTCAGGCGCCCCAAATTGGTGATGTGGGGGTGACTTTTCCTGTCTGCCTGCCTCCTTCCCTCTTCCTGGGCGGTCCTGGGAAGCAGGTGCATGGAGGGCGCGTGAACACAGGAGGCCTCTCAGCTCTGGCAGAGCAGACGGGCCCGACACAAATAACTCCGCTACCAGGGAGTGTGTGATAGGGGCCCTAGAAACCTCTTTGCTTTCACAGCCACCTGCTCTTCATGCCTTTTGCTCCCTAGTGGCTGTTCTCACACCCAGGAAAGTGGGTCAGAATGTAGGGCGAGTACTGTGAGTGCCCCCTTGCACAGTCCAGCCCACCCTGCCCAACTGTGGCCCAATCACTGTCAGGTGAGATGGGAGCAAATAATGAACGAGGGGAATTTTTGCATCCCTGGTAGAGCCCTGAACTGTTATCTCTTCCTCCGAGTGCTCCTGGATCCCCTCTGTCTTCTGGATACAGCCCAAGGTCTTAAGATTGTCATCAGGACACTTGCACAACCCAGATCCTGGCTCATGGACACTACATGCCTTTTGCTTTCACCCCCCTCACACAATGTCACATCAATGTCTTCTCAGCACCCAGAGGTTCCAGTCTCTCCACCCCAGTGCTATGACTGCTGTATGTTTTCCACCATTCCTCTTCTCTTTTGCAGCTTTGCTTGACACCTCCATCAGAACCATACAACCGCTTAACCCCATACACATCACACATACCCTTTACAAACAAACATACACACACACACACACACACACACACACACACACACAATGTGAGATGATGCTGTGAGCAACATGGTAGCTGAGACCTTTTTGGCTAGGGTCTTTTGAACTGTGTGAGCTCATGCAAATTCCTGGGCCTCTGGTGTCTCTGTTTCTCATATGCAGCACTGTGGTGGGAGTAGCCCCTCCTTATAGGTTGTGGGAGGAATCAATGAGTTACTATTTAGGATGTGCTGGAAGCACTTTCTGGTACCTGGTTTCTCTCCTGGGTGCATTTTCTGCCGTGATGGAGATTGAGTAGATTGGGAGAGCTTCCCGCCTCTGCTGTATTCATAGCATCTTTTTCTAATGTGCATTTGCTGATGCTCACAAAAGTGTGAATGGCGACCAGGCTGCCTCAGTTCTTGGGCTCTCTCCACATGCACTTTTAGAGGCTTATGAATTTTGTCTAGATGATTTCCCGTAGGTGGCCCATTCTAAGCTTTCATTGCTGGATGTCTCTCTCAACACTGCCTTTGTGACTTTGGATGTTATTTAGGGACTCTGAATCGTAGGCTTTAGAGCAGGGGTCCTCAAACTTTTTAAACAGGGGCCCAGTTCACTGTCCCTCAGACCATTAGAGGGCCAGACTATAGTAAAAACAAAAATTACGAACAAATTCCTATGCACACTGCATACATCTTATTTTGATGTGAAGAAACAAAACGGGAACAAATACAATATGTGGCCCGTGGGCCGTAGTTTGAGGACCACTGCTTTAGAGGTTTCTGAGTCCCTATGAAAAAAATGGAATGGTTTAGATGTTCCTGAGGATGGGGCTGGAGCAATAGTAAATAGTGATGTACTATTGATAGAGCAATAGATAGGGTTCAATCCCTAGCACCCTATATGGTCCCTGAATATCATCAGGTATAATTCCTGAGTACAGAGCCAGGAGTAACCATAAATGTCTCCAGGTGTAGCTATAAAAAATGACCAAAAACAGATATTTTCTACTTGTGCAGACCTTCCTTGACCACCCATAACCCATTAGTCTGTTATATGCCCAACTACACTGAGACTCAGCATTTCCCACACTCTGTAAAGTCTTACATCATATACTTCCCTTATATAAATCAAATTGGAGTCTGATATTATTTGTGTTATTGAACCTGGATATCTGGGGCATTTTCTGGGTCCCAGGCACAGCAGGTGTATAGGTTGAATTGTGCTGGGTAAATGCTTGAAGAGAGTAAGAGACTTATAAAAACATGATGGAAGGACCCTTCTCTCCAGATGAGCAATTACAGAAGTTTCTTTTTCTAATTTGTTTTTCTAATTATATTTCTCATTAACCCACAGGATCAATGGGTCCTGGACATAAAACTTCCCATATAGGCAGGATCTTGGCAACCATTAGGCTGAGCCAGGAAGACAACAGAAACACCTCAAATAGGTCTTAGCTAAACTTTAACCAAGGCCAAGCTTCCCCATTTGTTCCCCCACTTTCCCCACTAAACATCACCAGCACTAACCAGGGCTTTATCAGTTCCAGGGTCGCTAGTATGGCCAATTCCTAATTCCCTCTGATGAGAAGTAGGAACTGAGGGAGGAAGCTGAATAGAAGATAAACTCAACAGGTTCTTCCATCCTACATAACAGGCCCTGGCAAGGGAGAGCAGGGAGGAAGCCAAGGACTCATACAGGGGTAGATTCTGCCTTGTGAACTGAAGAGAAACAGAACAAATGGAAGGCATTGGTCCCCTGTTTCTCCATTTCACTTACAGGTTTTTTTTTTTTTTTCCCAAATTACCCTTTGCCCCAAGACTCAAGACAAATTATATAGGGAACGCCTTGCTTCTTGATAAAGTAATGTAAGCTTATGGTAAAACGAGAAAGCTAAAGCTAGAATGAAGTGAGGGAGTTGGTGGCGGGAATATCCATCCTAAATATTTAATATCTAAATATTTCATTCTGAAACCTTTTGTTTGGTTGGTTTTTGTTTTGGACCACACCTGAAGATGCTCAGGGCTCACTCCTGGCTCTGCACTCAGGAATCACTCCTGGCAAGGCTTGTGGGGCAAAATAGAGTATGGAGGATCAAACCCAGGTTGGCTGCCTGCAAGGCAATGTCTGACTCATTGTACTATCTCTCTGTCCCCCTTTATGGAGTATTTTGTTTGTCTTTAATATTTTAAAATTTAGACATAATTTACATATGTTAACATCTTTTTTTTGGGGGGCCACACCCGGTGACGCTCAGGGGTTACTCCTGGATATTTGCTCAGAAATAGCTCCTGGCAGGCATGGGGGACCATATGGGGAACCGGGGGATCGAACCGCGGTCCGTCCTAGGTTAGCGCAGGCACCTTATCTCCAGCGCCACCACCGCCCGGCCCCCATGTTAACATCTTTTTTTTGTTTTGTTTTGTTTTTGGGCCACACCCAGTGACGCTCAGGGGTTACTCCTGGCTATGCGCTCAGAAGTTGCTCCTGGCAGGCACGGGGGACCTTATGGGAACCGGGGGATCGAACCATGGTCCGTCCAAGGCTAGCGCGGTAAGGCAGGCACCTTACCTGCAGCGCCACCGCCCGGCCCCCGTTAACATCTTATTTTATGTAAATTTCAGTTTCTACAAGGTTGTATAGTGATTTATATTCTATAATTCTAAAAAGAACATTTTAATCACTCCGCTCCTAAAAAGCTTCTCCTACCCATTAGTGATCACTTCTCCCCTTCCTGTCCTCAACACTAACCTACTTCTGTTTTAGGAATTGACTTCGGCTGGTTATTTTATGAAAATGGAACCAGACAGTATATGGAAGGCCAGGTGTGTGCTCTAGTTGTGGATGCCGTACGCAGCACTGCATGCCCCCTTGCTGACTGTGATCCTGGTTATCCCTGAGCACCCAAAAAAGATTCCCCAATCTCTTTTCTTTTGGTTTTCAGACCACACCTGGGGAACTCAGTGCTTACTCCTGACTCTGCATTCAAGGAACACTCTTGGCGAACTTGAGGGCCATATGGGGTGCTAGGGATTGAACCTGGCTCAGCCACATGCAAGGCAGGTTACTACTCACTGCATTAGCACTTTGCATGCCCCCCCCCTGTAATTGACTCCTTTGTTTTGAAAGACTTTCTAACTTCCAAGTTACACCTTCCATCCATATCTCATCTTTTTTATGACTAAATAATATATCATTGTGTGTTATTGCCACATTATGAACATACATTTATCATTTGTTGAATGCTCCTATTAACATTTTAATTAATCAATCAATTAAATATTTTTGTGTGTTTTGGGGCTACACCTGGCAGTGTTCAGGGGTTACTCTTGTCTCTGTACTCAGAAATCACTCCTGGCATGCTCGGGGGACCACATGGGATTCCAGGAACCAAATTCGGGTCCATGTCAGGTCAGCCACATTCAAGGCAAATGCCCTACCTCTGTGCTATCGAAGGATCCCAACTTTATTATTTTTTGGGCCACACCTAGTGACACTCAGTGATTACTCCTGACTCCGCACTCAGAAATCACACCTGGAAGGTTCAAGGGGACCTTATGGGATTCTGAGAATTTAACCTGGGTCAGTTGCGTATAAGACAAATGCCCTACTCATTGTGTAATTGATGCAAACAAAACAGATTTAAAACTCCAGCTTCTAGAAGAACAATTCTCCCTTCAAACTTGACGTTGGTTTCTCTCCTGGCCTTGTGTTTAAGACTTAAGCATGGTCCTTGGAACATCTTTGTTGAGGATGGTTTTGTCCAAGAGGATGTCCACAGAGTATCTTTTGGACATGAAATGATTATAGTTAAAAACTTTCACAAAAAGATTTGATTTTTTGGGTGATTTTCTTACCCCTGATGGCTGTCACTTTGGAGGAGGGGGAGTTAATGTCAATCTCAGCCACTAGGTAGGGGTGGTCTGAGATGCCATTACCAATATTCTTTATGGTGATCACTTTGTGACCCAGTCCTATACAGCACCTGGATAGGACCAGCACCCCCTTCCTTGGGTTTCTCAACTTGAACTTGGACCTACAGCTGAAAGGACGAACCAGCACTTCCGCAAACCTTTTACCCTAGGAATGATGAGCTCATTTAAAAATAGGAGCAACACATGGCAGTGCTTGGCCTGGCATGAAGCTGGCCACCAAATCTACACTCATATTGCTTGGAGTTCACCAGGGAAATACCTTGGTGTGCTGTTGGCAACTCATGAGGTTATAGAGATTGAACTCAGGGTCTTGCATACACCAGGCAGGTGCTGCATCATCTGAGCTATCTCCTATGCCCTCTTACAAACATTTCCCCCATCCTCTCCCTTCATTGTTGATGTGTGACAAGTGGTGGGCGGGGGGAAGGAAGGATTGTACTCTTCAGTTGCTCCACATACAGCTTTGGTTGTGGTGGGCCAGACACTTCACATTTACTCTGGTGCCAGGAACTCAGTGGCAAAGCGGCCTTTTTACTGTGCATGTGGAGTGGTGCTATGGGTCCAACTTGAAGCTTCATGTCTGGTGCTCTACCATGGAGCTCTGGACCCTCCTGTTAACATAATATGTTAAGTTTGAGTGTGGACTTTTTGTGTTCATTTCTCTCAGTTGTATGCAGAGGAATGGAATTTCTGGATCTCCAGGGTTCCTCTTTCTCTATATCCTTGATAGCATTTTCTGTCAAATCTGTCTGGTTATATCCATTCCAGCGATTGTGGAGTCACTTATGGTCATTCATGTTGGTTTACTTTTACTCCAGTGACTAATGATGCTGGACATTTTTGTGCACTCTCACTGTCATTTGAATTTCTTCTTTGGAGAGATGTCTGCTCAAGTCTTTTGTCTCTCTTACATATATGTATGTATATATGCACATATGTATATATACACATATATATTTTGCTTGTTTTGGGGCCACACCTGGTGACGCTTAGGGGTTACACCTGGCGATGCACTCAGCAAGTGCTCCTGGCCTGGGAGGCCATATGGGACACCAGGGATGGAACCACGGTCCATCCTTAAGTCAGCTACATGCAAGGCAAATGCCTTACCACTGCACTACCACTCCAGCCCCAATATATATTAGCATTTGGGCCACATACGATGGTGCTTAGAGATTACTCTTAGCTACTGTTAGGAGATTGCCCAGAAAACCATGCTGTGCTGGGATCAAACCTATACCTCTAGCATACAAAGCATGAGCACTAGCCCTTTGAATCACCTTCCTTTTTCCTCCTTTGCCTCTTTTTCTGTTTTTGTTTTTGTTTTTTGTTTGTTTGTTTGTTTGGGGTCACACCCGGCAGTGCTCAGAAATTGTCCCTGGCAGGCACAGGGGACCATATGGGATGTCAGGATTCGAACCACGGTCTTTCTTTTTTTTTTTTTTTGGTTTTTGGGTCACACCCGGCAGCGCTCAGGGGTTACTCCTGGCTCCATGCTCAGAAATTGCTCCTGGCAGGCACGGGGGACCATATGGGGCACCGGGATTCGAACCAATGACCTTTTGCATGAAAGGCAAACGCCTTACCTCCATGCTATCTCCCGGGCCCCTCGAACCACGGTCTTTCTGCATGAAAGGCAAACGCTTTACCTCCATGCTATCTCTCTGGCTCCTCCTTTTCCACTTTTAATTGGGTCATTCATTTTTGGGGGGGGGCACACCCGGTGATGCTCAGGAGTTACTCCTGGCTATTCACTCAGAAGTCGCTCCTGGCAGGCACGGGGGACCATATGGGGAACTGGGGGATCGAACCTCGGTCCGTCCTAGGTTAGCGCAGGCACCTTACCTCCAGCGCCACGGCCCGGCCCCGGGTCATTCATTTTGGCTATTTGCTTTTTAAGGTTGATTTCTTGAAATGTCTTTATATAATTGGGATACTAGACTCTTCTCAGCTGCATAATTTGAAAATATTTTTCTTTTCTGTAGTACACCTTTTTATTTTACGGGAGGCTTTTGGGTCACACCTGGCAATAATGAACTATTATTGCCTGGTTAATTCCTGGTTCTTCATTCAGGAATTAACCCTGGTGGTGCTCAGGGGTTCATATGGGATGCTGGGGATTGAACCCAAGTCAGCCGTATGCAAGGCAATCTACCCACACCAACCACACTTTTTAACTATCTTTTTTCTGGGGGGGGGCACACCCAGTGGTGCTCAGGGGTTACTCCTGGCTATCTTCTCAGAAATAGCTCCTGGCATGCATGGGGGACCATATGGGACGCCGGGGTTTGAACCAACCATCTTAGGTCCTGAATCGGCTGCTTGCAAGGCAAACACTGCTGTGCTATCTCTCCAGCCCAACTTTTTAACTATCTTGATAGTGACACTCAAGTACTTTATTAATTTCACAAGGTTAATATAAAAAAGATTTTTGTTAGTTAACTATACTTTGAGTGTTATTTCTAAGAAACCATTGCCTAATTCAAGGTCATATTGCTGTATACTTGTTTTCTTCTAAGAGTTTTATAGTAGTGTCTCTTTCAATTGGGTCTTCTATTCTTTCTTAATTACTATTTTAAAATTGGGATATTGAGGGAAATTAACTTTATTCCTTTGTTAGGTGATATCTAGTTGTTCCTTACATCATTTATTGGAAAAACTTTTTTTTTGTTTTGGACCACATCCGGCGGTGCTCAGGGGTTATGCCTGGCTGTCTGCTCAGAAATAACTCCTGGCAGGCACGGGGGACCATATGGGATACTGGGTTCCGAACCAACCACCTTTGGGCCTGGATCGGCTATGCCGCTGTGCTATCTCTCCGGGCCCCTGGAAAAACTTTTTTTTTTGTTTTTGGGCCACACCAGGTGATGCTCAGGGGTTACTCCTAGCTATGCGCTCAGAAGTCACTCCTGGCTTGGGGGACCATATGGGGAACCAGGGGATCAAACAGTGGTCCACGCAGGCAAGGCAGGCACCTTACCTCCAGCACCACTGCCCGGTCCCTGGAAAAACTTTTTTAATTTCCACATTGACTTGTCTTAGCTCCCTTGTCAAAAATCAATTGACCATAAATATATAGGTTTATTTCTGGACTCTCACTTCTGTTTCTTTGATTTCTTTTTTCTTTTTTTTTTTTTTTTTGGTTTTTGGGCCACACCCAGTGATGCTCAGGGGTTACTCCTGGCTATGCACTCCTGGCTTGGGGGACCATATGGGAAACTGGGGGATCGAACCGCGGTCTGTCCTAGGCTAGCGCAGGCAAGGCAGACATCTTATCTCCAGCGCCACTGCCTGGTCCCTGTTTCTTTGATTTCTATGCCTGTCTTTATGTCACTATCATACAATCTTGATTACTGTAGCTTTGTAGTAGCCTTTGAAGTAAGAGGTGTGATTCCTGCAGCTTTGTCCCATTTTGATTTATTAAGATGGTTTTGGGGACCGAGTGATAGCACAGCAGTAGGGCATTTACCTTGCATGTGGCTGATCCAGGATGAACATGGATTTGATTCCTGGCATTCCTTATGTTCCTTCAAGCCTGCCAGAAACAATTTCTGAGTGCAGAACCAGGAGTAACCCCTAAGCGCCACTGGGTGTGACCCTCTCCCCAATAGATGGTTTTGATTCTAGGGCCCTGGCATTTTCATATAGTTTTAGGATCAGCCTATGGAATTCAGAAAAAAAATGTCTGTTTAGATTTTGATAAGAGTTTGCATTGAATTCGTAGATCAACTTGAAGTGGATTTTTATCTTAACAACACGGTCCTTTCATTCTTTCTTGGGGGTATTTATTGACTATAAAGTCAAGCTCATCTCACATCTGTTTTGATTTCTGATTTATTCTATTTAATATTTTATCCTAAACACCTCCCTGTGATCTGGAAAATGCAAGCATACTTTCAATTCTATGTAATGTTTAGCTATTTGATTATACTACATACTTTTTTTTCCGGGGAGGGGAGAGGCTTTTGGGTCACACCCCATGGCACTCAGGGGTTACTCCTGGCTCTGAGCTAAGAAATCACTCCTGGCAGGCATGGGGAACCATATGGGATGCTGGGATTTGAACCACAGTTTGTCCTGGGTTGGCTTCATGCAAGGGAAAAGGCCTACCACTATGCTATCTCTCTGGCCCTATACTACACACAGATTCTTGGTTATGGAGCCAGAGAGATGGTATGGCAAGTAGGGCATTTGCCTTGCATTCAGCTGACCTGTGTTCAATACCCAGAACCCCATATAGTCCCTGAATACTTTCAGGAGTGATCCCTGAGAGCAGAGTCAGGAGTAAGTTCCGAACATCCCATGGTGTGGCTCCCAAAACAAAAACAAGCAAAAAAAAAAAAAAAGAAAGAAAAACAACTTATTTATTGGGTTATTTATATTGTACAGTACTTTATTCTGGGCCTCTCATGGGTACAGGCCCCTTCCTGCCAGCAGAGTTAGACCTAGCAGCACTCCTTGCCAGGGAACAGCAGACTATTAGTGTGCAAATTGATGAACAAGGACCCTTGGTGGAGGTCCTCAGATCCCTGGAGAAGCCAATGGTGAAAACTTGCTTGCCTGGAACCAGTGCCATGATGGATGGAATCAGGCATCAGGCATCAGGCAATGGGAAAGAAAGAGAGAGAATATTTGTTTTATTGAGCACTGCTAAGAGTAACCCCTAAATGCTGCTTGTAGTTCTATAATTTTACTCAGAATGAATACCTCAGTTCACCAAATATGAAAATTGTACTAAGCAATTGTTTTTGTAAACATCAAGTAAAGCAGTAACAAACAACCTCCAAATCTTAGAATTATGGTAGCTTTGATCCCCTCAAGCCTTATGTCTATGATGTAGCAAGAGATCAAGGCTGATTCCAGTGGCAGTGGAAAGAGGGTGTGAGTCTGTGGTGGGAAGAGACCAATCCTCTGTCCCTTTATGGAAACTTCGATTATGTTATATTACACGACAAAGGAGATTTACCATGTTACAAGTAGAATTAAGATCTC
>PVKC010027904.1:0-15604 GCA_004027635.1 Crocidura indochinensis
GGTTCATTTGCTGTTGGTTCTTGAGACATTTAGGATACATGTTCATGTTTTTAAGTTTATCTTTTTATCCTTTCCATGGTATGTAGGGTTGTTGCTTCTGCAATTGACTATTTGGTTCAAATAATTGGTCTTTCAGCAGTTCATTTAGGGCTGGTGGCAGAAATGTCACCAGCTCATGTTTGTTTGAGGATGTTTTATCCCTTCCTCCAATCTATATGAGAGATGCCCATATGAGAGAAGCTTTGCATTGTAGTGTACTGTAGATTGAAAGTTTGAATGTACAAATTCAAATATCTGTTGTGATTCTATGTTACTTTCTATATATTTAAAAGTCATAAAGTTTTTCTTTTTTTTTCATTAAGAAGTTCTCTCTCTCTCTTTGCTTTTGGGCTACACCTGGTGACACTCAGGGGTTACTCCTGGCTATGTGCTTAGAAATCGCTTCTGGCTTGGGGAACCATATGGGATGCTGGGGGATTGAACCGCGATCCATCCCAGTCTAGCACAGGCAAGGCAGATGCCTTATCACTTGCGCAACTGCTCCGGCCCATTTTCTCTATTTTTTTTTGTTTTACCATTTTGATTACTCTATGTTTGGGTATGATTTTGAGCCTTACTTTATTGTGTTCTGTTCTTTCCTTCCTCCTCAGTGTGGGGAAGTTCTTAGCATTATCTCTCCCTACAACTCATTCCTCCTCTCTATACTTTGTTTCTTTGTTTCACCTTCCTGTAGTCTATTATTCCGAGATGATTATTTTTGACTTTTTTCAATAAGTACCTGATATTTTTTGTTCATTCTTTTTTTTTGGGGGGGGCACACCCGGTGATGCGCAGGGGTTACTCCTGGCTATTTGCTCAGAAGTCACTCCTGGCAGGCACGGGGGACCATATAGGGAACTGGGGTATCGAACCGCAGTCCGTCCTAGGTTAGCGCAGGCAAGGCAGGTACCTTATCTGCAGCGCCACCACCCGGCCCCCTTTTTGTTCATTCTTTTGCTTCTCTTTGATTTTGAAAAAGTACCTGGCACTGCATGGGTTACTCCCAGCTACTGTGCTCAGGTATAGTAATTCGTCCCTAGGAGAGGTTCACTGATGTAGGTAGGGAGAACGAGGTCTTTCCCCTCCAGCTTGTAGAATGCGTCTCCCACCCAGTAACCAGCGCTTCTGAGGTGAATGCAGTGGGAAGAAATCCAAAAGACAGCCAAGCTTCCGAAGAAAATAGCTCTTTTTTCCTTGCAGAGGTCGAAGCCTCAAATGGCCTGGGTAAAGGCCAGCAAGAGAAAAAAGACCTCTGCTTTCCACAGATCCTTGCTTTTTTAACCCAGAATCAGGTACCATCCAATGGTGGAAACAGAATCAGGTACTACCCTAGGTTGGGGGCAGACTGCCAGGTCACACCCTAGGGTAGGGTACAATCACTGATCAGGGTAGGGTCAGAAATGTTTATACACAACAATTCCAGATCATAAAAACAGAATCAGGTACTACCCTAGGTACTATCACTGATCAGGGTAGGCTCAGAAATGTTTACATACACAACACTCAGGGATCATTCCTGTCAATGTTCAAGGGACCATATGGGATGCCAAGAATCAAACCTGGATCAGCTACATGCAAGGCAAATACCCTCCCTTTTGTGCTATATCTCCAGCCCCATTCTCTTTTATTTTTGGACTTCCTTATTAATGCTAACATATATTTTGTTTTCAAGGTTTGTCTATATGGTTCTCCTTTTGTGAAATTCTGCTGCTATGGCTTGCTAGTATGTTCTTTAGCTCCTTTAGTTCCATGTCTATGGAATGAATTTCTAATCCTCTGAAAAAGTTCTTTTGAGTTGGTTGAATTTCTTTTCTAGTGGTTGCTTAGGGCCACTGGGTAGTGCTTGCTTAATTTCTGTTGCCAATATAGTGAGTGCTGATTTAGGTCCTCAGCAACCAGGCTTGAGAGTTTTCATGGGCTTGGGGACATGCTTTGGTTTCTGTCCATATCTGCAACTGCCTCTGAGTTCTTTTGTTTCCCATCGTTCTTCGAGTTCTGTGGGTGTTAAGTGGTTTAGATTCCCAGTTACTTGAGAACTGGTCTGTTGAGTTGTTTATACCAGATGGATACTAATAATACATTTGCTGTTCAGGTTACTTTCCTTACCATGTAGTGTTATTTGAGTATACCCAGAATATTGTCAACTAGCTATTCTGCTGAGAGAACTGATATTTAAAGTGGTATACAGTGTGGTAAATAAGAGTACCATATCCTTTCTCCCCCAATAAGAGATATGTGTAATAATGTATCTGCATAGTTTTGGATTTAGAGGGTAGATGGATGTAATATGGGGTCAAGCCCTGGTGTAGGGGCAGAATATAATTGTATAGACTCAGAGGGATGGGCTTTCCAGGCTTGAAGGTATGTGACTAGGTTGGATTTCAGGGGGGAAGAACCAGGTCTGGTTCTACAAGGCACCTATCTAAGTTTAGAGGATAAATGGGAGCTTGATGGGACTTATCCTTGGCCTCAAGGAGAGATATGAATGCACAGAATTAAAGGATAGGAATCCCAGATTTGTAGGTTTGAGACTTTATGGGTTTCAGGGTTGTGAGGTCAATAAATCTATTCTTGGAATAAATTGTTTTACTTCTTGTATGTTTTTTTTCATGTATGTGAGGTGATTATATGTTGAGTTTCGTGATATGGGAAAACAAATGCTTTTGCTATAGTCAAATGATTTCATTTGTTATTAAAGTTTCTAATTTGAGTTATTTTAATTTTTTTAGATGTCTCCTTGGGTGGGGGTAGGGCTGGGCATTTGCTGTACTTGCAGGTGACCCAAGTTCTACCTCCTTCACCTCATATTGTTCCCTGATCATAGAGCCAGGAGCAAGCCTAAGCATGCCGGGTGAGGCTCTCATCCTTTGCCCTTCCTCAAATAGAAAAAGAAAATAATTCTGCTCATGTTTTAGAAGGCCTTTTGGATCAGGTCTGTAATTCTATTGCAACTTTAAGGTCATTGACAGTGTTGAAACAATTCCCATATATCCTTTTGGAAGAACAATGCTAAGATTAGGAGAAAATTAAGAAAATGTACAAGCTGTAAAAGATCAAAAATGGAAAAGGGAGTGGGGATAGTGACATGATTTAAAAGGGAAGTCTATGAACTATTTTAATACAGAACTTATAAAATGGTGTTCTGTTTTAACTGAATAAAACCAGAACTTTTACTATGTGGAGTAGACTGGCAAATATGTAGGTCTTGGTAAAACGAAATTTTCCTTTGCTCTTAAAGATGACCCTCGTCATATTATTGATCTGATGGCAAATGGCCATGTTAAGTTTGACTTTGAAATGAAAACTACCCTCTGATTTGTAGTCAAAGCCATCACTAGAAGACTTTTTCCTGGATGTGACTATGTTTTGGATACCTTGGGACCAATTATTTGCTCAGAAATAACCATACTAACCTGAATGTCTACTGTCTCAGATGTTTTTATTTTAAACTAAGTATCCTTGGATCATTTCTCTGCTTTCAAATGTCCAATTTCTTTTTGCTGATGATTTTTCATTTCAAAATTTTTGCCTCTTTATTATCAGTAGCTAATTTCATTAGAAGATCTTAGTGTGATTGATATACTTCTAGAATTTGTAATTGAAACTATGTGCAAGAAACCAGATAGCATCCAAGTCTCATAATAAAATAAAAGGGTAGGTCTGAGTACTCTGCCTAGTCCCTTCTGTTCATTCTCAAGTTCTGCAGAACCAATAACTTTTTTCTGAATTTACTTTAACAATGTAATCATATATATCTTTCTTTATAACTTTTTGTATTTTCCCACGCCCTCCTTCTCAGGTAACCTGAGATCTGTTATTATTATCCATTGGTTTGTCTTATTTTATTTTATCAAAATGAAAAGACTAAGATCAGTTTTATCAAAAGACATCAGTTTTATGTCTTTTGTTGTGTGCAAAGGCAAATTTATCTAATACTATTCTTTTGCCTCATGACTTCTTTGTTTTCTATGATTTCCTTGGTCACCTTTCCATTTTGCTGTGTATGACAAATTTAATTAATTAATTAATTTTGATTTTTGGGGCCACACCTGGTTATGCTCAGGGGTTATTCCTAGCTATGCGCTCAGAAATTGCTTCTATCTTGAGGGACCTTATGGGACACTGGGGGGATCGAACCGTGGTCCATACTAGGTCAGCCATGTGCAAGGCAAATGCCCTACCTCTGTGCCACAGTTCCAGCCCCAAATTTAATTTATTTTTATACTCTCTACATTCTGTGTCTTTATCTCAGCAATCCCTTTTATTTAAATTATTCTCATTTGACCACCCCCACACTATCTACATTTACTTTTTAAAGAACCAGTTCAACTATGGCTTATGTATTTTATAAAATTGCAAAGCTTCTTTTAAATAATTTTAAGGTCTCCTAAACATACACATAGCACAAAAAGAAGTATTTCTTATGGATGGTCACTTAATTTCACTTGTAATAGAAAAGTAACACTGTCCAAACCATAACTCTAATCTTCTTTGAAAATTGTTATGTCCATAATATATCAAGGTGCATAATATATCGAGGTATATGTCATATGATATGATATACCATAATATAACACAGTGCAAATTAAAAAGGGGTTTGATCTAAGAAGTGACATGCTTCTTTGTAGCACTGTCTAAGTACTGTAAAGTTTAGTTTAGGGAGAATACCATACACTATTATTGTATATATGCCTTAGTATAAAACCACTAAGAGCGAATTCCTTTTTGTCATACCAGTAGAACCCAGTATAAAAGTGACAACAATCTTGGAAAATGTCAAAATAGCATCATTATTTTAGGTAGTGTATTGTAAACTTTCTTCATGACATTGTTATAGATGCCATCTGAAGTGGGTATGCCAGCATCAGCACTTGTTAAAATTATGGTGACTGGTTCATTGTGTTTTCTACAGTTGCACATAAATCAATTTCTCTGTTGGAATAGCTAGTGCTACAACCAACAGTGATGAAAACAAATTGTGATTTTCTGATATCTTTAGGTTACAAAAGCAATATGTCTTTTTTAATAAACTTAATAAAGCTTTCAAGTACATATTATCATTTGATAATTTGCTGTACCTTTTCCCACCTTTATTAACATTTTTATTTATCAATAGAAACATACTCAAAGGAAACTCACTTCTCAGAAAAAAATTTGAAGAAAATTTTCACCTGTTTTAAAAAAATAAACAACTGAAAACCTACTGAAAATTACATTTTTTGGAGAAATACAGTGTAATTATCAATTTCTTAGAATTTCATGTGATTTTGGAAAAAAAATCTTTTTTTCTGGCCTGGGTCATGGAGGTAATGCCTTTTATGCAAAAGGTCATCGGTTCAAATCCCGGTGCCCCATATGGTCCCCCATGCCTGCCAGGAGCAATTTCTGAGCATGGAGCCAGGAGTAACCCCTGAGTGCTGACGGGTGTGACCCAAAAACCAAAAAAAATCTTTATTTTAAGATTATACATTCATAAAATTCAACTATGAATAAGTCATGGTGCTTTAATATATTTTTGAAGGGTTATACATTCATAAACTTCTCTTTTTTGTTTTTGGGCCATACGTGGTAATGCTTAGGGGTTACTCCTGACTATATATATGCTCAAGAGCCATTCCTGGTGGTGCTTGGTACCTGGGGGACCATATAGAGTACCAGGGTTGAACCTGGGTTGGCTGCATTCAAGGCAAGTGCCTTTACTACTGTATTCTTTGGCCTCAAAATTCTATGTATAATATTTATTTGACATTAAAAGAACCAAAATTATTTAATAAAAGTTAGGTGAAAATGATGCACACAAAGTGACTTATTTTCTGTGTATGTCCTGTTGACTCACATAATCAGGACAATTAGGATCCTACCCTAACTGTACACTATGTGGGGCTAAGAGATAAAATTAGTAAATATAGTTCTGTGAAATGAGTGGCAACATACAAAATGAAGATTTCAACAAGTGTTGTATATATGCCTTAGTCTAAAACATTCACTTCATTATACTTCTCAGGTATTACCTTTTATTTTTAAAACAAATTGTAAGTTTATAGCAGCTCTACCTCAAGCAAGCATGTTGGAAACCTTCTTTCAAGAACTTGTGCCATATTCTGTCTTGGTATCACATTTTGTTAATTTGAACCTTTCCATGATAACTATATATGTTAAAATGATCCATAACTCACTCTTATAGTTGCCTTTATGGCATCATGGGTCATGCTTAGATAAAATAACTGATTTGTAAAGTCTGTATTCTGTTTGCTACACTGGCCATTTCCCCATTGTTTCCCTTTATTTGGTGCTCCTTATTTCTGAAGTACAGCAACACTGACATTTTAACAATTAATAACCATAACCTTCTAATGACTTCTAAATGTCCAAGGAAAGGAAGGGCTGTGTGTCTCTCTTTTAAAAAAAACAGCTGAAAATGAGGAAATCTAGTGAGAAAAGCATAAGAAAAGTCCCAAAGGCTGTATCTCTTGTGCCAGATACTTTACTGTTTATGAATGAAAAGGAACAACCCTTAAAGGAAATGAAAGTGCCACCTATCACAAGAGTGATAAGAAGGGGCCCGGGAGATAGCATGGAGGCAAGGTGTTTGCCTTTCATGCAAAAAGGTCATCGGTTCAAATCCCGGTACCCCATATGCATATGGTCCCCCGTGCCTGCCAGGAGCAATTTCAGAGCATGGAGCCTGGAGTAACCCCTGAGCACTGCCGGGTGTGACCCAAAGACCCAAAAAAAAAAAAAAAAGAGTGATAAGAAATTAAAGCAGCCATGTCACTGATGGTTGAAAGTTTTAGTGGTATGAATAAAAGATCACACCATCTGCAAAGTTCCCTTAAGCCAGCACCTAATCTCAAGCTAGGCCCTAATTTTCTTCATTTTATCAAGTTCAAAGAGATGAGGAAGTTCAGAAGAAAAGTTTGACATTAGCTGGGGTTGATAGATGAAGTTTAAGGGGAGAAATAGTCTCCATGACTTAAAAGTACAGGAGCAGGGGGACTGGAATGTATCTCTGTAAATACATGTACTAAGACTATCTTAACCCTTGCATGTGTGAAGCCCTGGGCATTATTCTCCAGCATTGAAAAAATGGGAAACAAGGTCCAAAAAATACACAACATGCTCTTCCTGGACTGATGTAGAAACTGCAGAAAGTTCTGCTATTTTTTCCTTCAAGTGTATATATTATTATTTTTAAATTTAGTCACTGTGCACTTACATAGTTATTAATGAATGGGCTTCTGGCATACACTACTTCAGCAGTAATCCCTTCATCAGTGTCCACTTCCCTCCAGTGCCCCCTTCCCTGGTTTATCTCTAACTCATTTGTCTGCTGCTCTATGAAGTCCTTTTTATATTATTCATTTATTTTGGTTTTTGAGGCTACATCTAGCGGTGCTCAGGAGTTACTCCAGGCTCTGCACTCAGAAATTACTCCTGGCTTGAGGGACCATATGGGATGCCTGATTTCAAACCCGAATTGGACCTGGGTCAGCCGAGAACAAAGTGAATGCCCTACCACTGTGCTACCACTCTGGCCCAAAGTGCTTTTTAAAAACAATTGAATCATCATGAGATACACAGTTAGAAAGTTGTTGGTGATTGAGTTTCAGTCCTACAATGTTCTTGCACCCCTCCAAGTCACTAGTGTATACTTTCTGTAATCAGTATCCCGACTTTTCTTTCCACTGCCACCCAGCCTGCCTCTGTGGCAAATAGTTCCAGGACTCTCCCACTTTCCCTCTCTCTCCTTTTTCCTTTTATGCACTCAACACTTTTACTGACAGAATAGCATGCCTATCACTTTACTTCTTTCAGCACCCAGTTCTTTATGTAAGTTTTTACACTTTTGCACGGCTGTTGCTGATAAAGTTTCATATATAACACTTCATCCCCTTTTAGCAGTACTTCCTCCTCCTGGTTGGACCCTTTCTAAATCTAGTCATTGACCCTCCTTGTCTTAGCCCCATCCCCCTCAATTGGAGTGTTTCTTCTTGAATATTAGTTCTTCTATTTTTTGTTTTCTTTGTATTTGGACATTCGTTATTTTATCATTACGTTTCTTTATGAGAGAGGTTATTCTGTGTCAGTTTCTTCTGACTAACTTCATTCTATATGTTACTATCCAGATACCTCCATGTAGCAGCAGATTCATGACTTTGATACTTAGAAGTCAGAGAGTGTGTCAAACACACTTCAAAGGCTTCAAAGTCTTAAATTTGGTTATGGAATAATGCAGCTTGCAACTTTAAGTTGTTTCCTACACCATGTACCATTGTGATAACCCTAGGACCCTTAAGGATTATGGTTAAGAATTAAGAAACTGCTCTCCTTGTACTCTTTGAATGTAATGAAGTCTGGAAGACAAACAGTACATCTGTTTACAACAGGGTTTGCTAGCTATTTTAATCCCTCTATGGAGACCCACTACTGGAAAACAAAGGGAGCCACTTTTGGTGGGGACTTGAGTCACATCATGTAATGTTCAAGGGTTCTCCTAGTTCTTTACTCAGGAATTGTTTCCAGCAGACTTAGGGGACCATGTTGAATAGTGAAAATCAATTCTGGGTCTGCCATAGGCTAGGCAAATGCTCTACTTATATTCCCAAAAGGCTTTTTGTTTGACTTTGTTGGGTTGTTTACTGCCCAAACCAATTAATTTTTATCCAAGTTTGAGGTCTGCTATCTTTCCTGCTTGTGGAAGTAGTTGCAATGTCTGAAAACTGCAGATATTGCAGTTTGAAATTTGCTTCCACAGTTACAGAGCTTTTCTTTATAAACTTATTTGTGCTCCTTTTATTCTTTTTTTTGTTTTGCTTGGTTATAACCCCCTCTTTCTATGACTAAATATTGAATCCTGCTTGCCTATTAATTCAGTGCACCAGAAACCTTCTCTATCACATTAACTGGGGACCTTACATACACATATACTATCCATTCATCTTCACAGCTTTAGAAGGTACTGTCTTAAAAATCTTAGTTTTCTGTTACCTTAGATCTTTTGTTTATTTGTTTCTGGGCCACACCTGACTGTATTCAGGGCTTACTCCTCGCTCTGCATTTTGGGATCACTACTGACAGTGCCGTGGGATCGAACCTGTGTCAGCTGGATGAAAAGCAAACCCCCTATGTGCTGTACTTCCGCCATTGCCTTAGATCCTTAATTAAAAAGTGGAGGAGAAAGTATATACCTAATATCACCTAGAAAAGAAATTCATTAACATTTTCGATAATTACTCAGTTGAATCTAGTTTCTATATTTGAAAAAGCACTTGTTTTTTATTTGACATAAAATATAATTTTACTCATTTATTTTTCAATATCTTACATTAGAATGGTTGAGAGTTTATTCATTGATCAAAGTAGGATTTTTTTCTGTTTTGTTAACTGTTTTATTTCCAGAGCCTAGCATATACTAATTACCAATAAAGATATTTAAGTTGAATGAAAGACAATTTATCTAACTTTCTGTGAGGCCATGTGAGCTTACATTTCTAGGATAATTTACAACTAAAGAAGAGCAAGCAAAAGGTAACTCATCTTTACTCTTTTTCTATAAATAGATTCTTTGCTGACTGTACTTGGATTACCTCAATTAAGTATCATAATTTCTTTGAAAAGTAGACAATCCTATTTTAACTTTCTTATTCTTACATATTAAATTGGTTATCTAGTTAGCAAGTGACAGCATAGTTGTTTTTATATGCTCATTAGTTTTGATGTCAATTTTTGTTCCACCATTCTGATCTGAGAAACTGAGAGAAGCATTTATCTATAATACAAACTACTCTTACTTGAATTGAACTCTAAGGAAGTATCTGTTCCCAGTTAGGACAATACTAAAGTCACTTTGATTAGGGATGAACTTTAGAAAATAGGAAATCGGCACTTGTGAGTCCTAATATTCCATGAGAAGTAATGTCAGGAAAGACTGTATTTCAATTTCTAGTTCATTAGTCAAGATACCATTTCTTGGGGCTGGAGTGGTAGTGCAAATGGTAAGGCCTAGGAAGTGCCTTGTACATGCTAACCAAAGACTGATCGCTGTTCAACATTCCCCCACCACCCCCCGTGTCTCATGGTCCTCTAGCCCAGGAGGGATTTCTGAGTGTATAGCCAGGAATAACACCTGAGTGTCACCTGGTGTGGCAAAAAAAAAATATATATCATTTCTTAATCATCCCAGAATTTTTTTTTTCAGAATGACTGTCAGAGATGTGATTAATCCAAAAATTTGCAATGATTCCCACCAATTCTAATACTTCTTGTTTCTATGAATAAATGAAAGATATTGGATTAAGCCCTGTTTCACCCAAAAGAAAAATTTTTTTCTTCAGCTTCCTCTTTCCTTTCACCCATCTCTTTTGACATGTAAAAGGCCCACCTAGACTTGATTAGCTTGAGATAGGTATTTTTGCCTGTCACTGGACCCTCCCCTTCCTGGTTGTGGATTGAGTTAATGACTAAAGATAGCAGGAGAGGTCCACTTGTCAGGCTCTCAGATCACTAAGCTCAAACTCCCGAACTCCATGCTTTTCTTCCTTATGTCTATTTTAGTTTATTAATTTTTGCGGCAACCCTGCTTCAGACTCATTTTTCCCAGTGTTGGATTATGGTTAGTGAACCCTTCCAGAAAGCTTAACATTTAAGAAGTATTGTTTACTGTCATAGTGGAAACTCAGATGCCTTTACAATTTTCCTGCTCAGCCTGTTGAAACGTTGCCACCTCCACAAAATTAGTAATTGGCCCTTTGGTTTTATGAACTCAAAATTGTCACAATTATAGTCCAAATATTATACTAATCGGACTTGGAATATATTATTCTTTCAACTAATGAACCTTAGGCTACCAACATGCATGACTATTAATTTTCAAATTGGCATTGTACTTCCTTATTGGATATTGAATGATATTATCAAGTACTTCAAAATGTACTTAGTAGTAATAGTGTAATATATTCACTCAGTAAATTTGTCAACAATTATTGGTTGCCTATCAATATTCTAATAGGTCACAGAATAGTGACCTTAGGATTTTGAAATATGTCTAATCCATTATTATATATCCTGAATTATAAATTAACCTCATTCTACACACAATTTTCTCATTTTAATAGAAAGTAATATTTTACTTGCTATATGTACACCAAACCCTTGGTGAAGAATATTTCTTCAACAAAATTAAGTCATATACCATGAACCACTGCAGACATCACACTCAAAGGTTAAAAACTGAAAAGCTTCCTCTAAGGCAAGGCACAAGAAAAGAGTTCTCCTATTCCCACCATTATTATTAAATATGGTATTAGAATTCCATGTCATAGCGATTAGGCAAGAACAATACAATTATCAAGTATATCAATTAAGAAATACAGGATATCAAGAAAAATGTTAAGGACTTTAGAAAAGAAGTCAGACTGTCACTATTTTCATATGATATGATATTGTACTTAGAAAATCTAAAGACTCTATAAAGTCAAGAGAAAATTAAACTTAAAAAGTGGCAAGCTTTGGGGACCGGGAGATAGCATGGAGGTAAGGCGTTTACCTTTCATGCAAAAGGTCATCGGCTTGAATCCCGGTGCCCCATATGGTCCCCCGTGCCTGCCAGGAGCAATTTCTGAGCATGGAGCCAGGAGTAACTCCTGAGCACTGCCGGGTGTGACCCAAAACCCAAAAAAAAAAAGTGGCAAGCTATAAAATCAGTGCACAGAAACCCTTTGCATTTTATATGCAAACAGCAAAACAGAAGAGAGAAATGAAATCAACAATCCATTCGTGATTATACCTCAGAAAATCATGTACCTAGAAATCAGCTTAACAAAAGAGGTAACTTATACAAAGAAAACTATAAAACACAACTAAAATAAATAAAAGAAGACAAGAGGAAATAGATGCATACCACCACTTCATAGAATAGAAGAATTAGTTTTGTCAGTGAAGTCCCTAAAAAAAGAAAACATCCATGGTACTTTTCAACACAAACTAAATACTGCTGAAATTTATAAGGTGTAATAACTTCCAGATACCCAATGCAATCCTAGGAAAAAGAGAATGGTAGGCTTTTCTTTCCTCTACTCTAAATTATACAGTAAAGCTGTTGTAATGAAATCAGCATGGTACTGAAATAATGACAAACTCTCAGAATAGAATTGAGCATCCAGAGATAGATCCAGTATATGGAGAACTAATTTATGACATATGAACAAAGAGTATAAAGTGAAGTAAGGAAAGCTTTTTTAACAAATGGCATCAGGGAAAACTTGTGATCATATGTAAGAAAAATGAACTCTGACTCCTATAATAACACCATGCACAAAATTTAAGTAAAAATAGATTAAAGTCAGGGGCCAGAGTGATAGCACAGTGGTAGGGCATTTGCCTTGCACATGGCTTCCCAGGAGAGACCTGAGTTTGATCCCTGGCATCCCATATGGTACCAAAGCCAGGAGCTATTTCTGAGTGTATAGCCAGGAATAACCCTGAGTGTCACGATTGTGACACTGAAAAACCAAAGAAAAAATGTATTAAAAGATATTGATAACAGACCTGAATTTAATGAGGAAAATATAGGCAGAATCCTTTGTGGCATTTAATCTAGAGGTATCGTTAATGTTTCAATACCATTAGTCAAGTACAATGAGGCAACAGTAAACAAATGGGCCCACATAAAACTAACACACACACACACACACACACACACACACACACACACTAGTGATCAGGTAAAAAGACACCACACAGACTGGAAGAAATAATTTGCCAACCACTCCTGACAATGGTGGTTCTTATACTTAAGGAGTATATAGCACTAGTAGAACTTTGCACTAGTAGAACTTAGTAAAACAAAAACAACCATCTTCATCAAAAAAATGGGATGGGGTGATAAAAAGGGGTAACGAAAAAGTGGTATATGAAAAAATGCTCTATCATATCATCAGTGAAATGCAAATCAAAAGAAAAAGAGTTATCTCAAACTAGGGAAACTGGCATACATCACAAAGAACAAAAACAGTGTTGGTGTGGATGTGGAGTGCAAGTCATGCTCATTCATATTTGGTAGGAATGTTGTCTGTCCCAACCTTTTTAGAGAACAATATGGATGCTTTACAAAAAATTCTGAATTGAGCTTCCACATTTCCCAGAAATTCCATTTCTTGGTATCTACCCCAATAGCCCTAAAACTCTTTTCAGAAAAAAATTGCACTCTTGTCTGCTGCGGCACTATTCAGAATAGCTAAATGTGGGGACACCCCATGCCCAAGAAAAGATGACTGGATAAAGAAACTGTGGTATATATACACAATGGAATTCATTACATATATGTATATATAGAAATGTATACATATATATAAACTCTGTATAAAAAAGATAAACTCACTCAGTTGATTCTATATGGCTGGATTTGGAGAATATCATGCTAAGGGAAGTTAATCAGAAGGTGAAGGACAGATAAAGAATCATATTTTATATGTGGGAGAGAAAGTAACATAGTAAAGAAATACATTCCCAAAGTCAACAGAAACTGATGACTCATCTCCAGTATGAAGCTTGACATAGAAGGGGTAGAGTATGTGGATAGGTTTAGGGCAGGAAGACTGGGGCAGTTGTGGAGGAAAGCAGACACTGGTGGAAGGTGTGTTGCTGAAACATTTTATACATGAAATTCTATCATTGACAGTATTGTAAATTACGATGTCTAAAATATAGTTTGAGAAAATGTATGTTTGCTAACCATTATATTTATAATTTAAAAATGAATTACACTTTGCTGTCCATGTAGTTGCATTGATTTGGAAATATTCACACGCTTGTTAGTAATGGTTGCATTTGGTAGAGCTCCTTGATAGGGCTTACATACTTAGCTGCAGTCATATACATTAGTTTGCAGTGTGTTGAAGATGGCACTTTATTGTGTGCTAGGGATTCCAAACGGCAGAACTGTTGGGATCATAGTTAGCATGGAGGACAGTTACAGGATCAAACTCACAACCAGATTCACCTTAGGTCTCTCAAGATCAGTGCTTTGGGAAATTGAGCAGTCCCTGGGTGACATTTCACTTGTAATTCTAGTTTGAATTTCATTTTAATGGTTTTATTTAATGAAGGTTTTTCTCTTCTTGGTCACAATTAGAGTATATCAGAGTAAAAATTATTAACCTGAATTCTGGCTAAATGATTTTAACAAAGTCTTTGAGTATTCTGTTATAATTCTAGAAGCAGATATCAAGCTCTACTAATGATCAGTTATAATTTTATACCTTTGATGATTTGGAAAGATTGGTACAATATCCTTATATGTTCTGTTATTACTTTAACATTTTACAGAATGCCCATTTCTTTCTTCTTAAGCTCCACAGGAATTTTTAGAGACATTTATGTAACTACACCTTAGTTATTAAATTTCTTGTGTAATCTATTGGGAATTAAAAAGTTATTTATAGTTGGTTTTAAACATACAGTGATTCAGGACAAATTCAGCCACCACTGTCAAACTCCTTCCACCAATGTTCCCAGAGTCTATCCATTACCAACACCCCAACCACAGACTGACATTATGACAGGCACCTTTATAAGTTTGCTTGCTAAAGTTTAAGTCTGGCTAGGATATATAGTTCTGTCCTTTCTTCTTCTTTTTTTACACCACCAATCACCAGTGCAACGTTCCCATCACCATTGTCCCAAATCTCCCTCATCCCCAACCACCCCCCCGCCTGTACTCTAGACAGGCTCTCCATTTCCCTCATAGGTTCTCATTTTTAGGATAGTTCAAAATGTAGTTATTTCTCTAACTAAGCTCACCACTTTTTGTGGTGAGCTTCCTGGGGTGAGCTGGAACTTCCAGCTCTTTTCTCTTTTGTGTTTGAAAATTATTATTATTGCAGGAATGTCTTTCATTTTCCTTAAAACCCATAGATGAGTGATACCATTCTGCGTTTCTCTCTCTCTCTCTCTCTCTCTCTCTCTCTCTCTCTGACTTATTTCACTGAGCATAATAGATTCCATATACATCCATGTGTAGGAAAATTTCATGACTTCATCTCTCCTGACAGCTGCATAATATTCCATTGTTTATATGTACCACAGTTTCTTTAGCCATTCGTCTGTTGAAGGGCATCTTGGTTGTTTCCAGAGTCTTGCTAAGGTAAATAGTGCTGCAATGAATATATGTGTAAGGAAGGGGTTTTTGTATTGTATTTTTGTGTTCCTTGGGTATATTCCTAGGAGTGGTATAGCTGGATCATATGGGAGCTCGATTTCTAATTTCTGGAGGAATCTCCATATCGCTTTCCATAAAGGTTGAACTAGACAGCATTCCCACCAGCAGTGGATAAGAGTTCCTTTCTCTCCACATCCCCGCCAACACTTTTTGTTCTCATTCTTTGTGATGTGTGCCATTCTCTGTGGTGTGAGGTGGTACCTCATAGTTGTTTTGATTTGCATCTCCCTGATGACTAGTGATGTGGAGCATTTTTTCATGTGTCTTTTGGCCATTTGTATTTCTTCTTTGTCAAAGTTTCTGTCCATTTCTTCTCCCCATTTTTTGATAGGATTAGATGTTTTTTTC
>PVKC010027905.1:0-15602 GCA_004027635.1 Crocidura indochinensis
TCTCACTCATCTATGGGTTCTGAGAAAAATGAAAGTCATTTTTGCACCAATCCTCAGAGATAATGGGAGGAGGGCTGGAACTTCCAGCTCATTTCATGAAGCTCACCATAATTAGTGGTGAGTGCAGCTATAGAAATAACTACACAGAGAACTATCTTAATCATATTCACGAATCAGGGAACTGGAAAACCTGTATGGAGTACAGGTGGGGGTGGGTTGGGAGGGAGGGAGATTTGGGACATTGGTGGTGCGGGACTTCCACTGATGAAGGGGGGTGTTAAAAAAAGTTAAAAAAATAAAAGGAAAAATAATAAGGCCTCCAAATTCTTACCACAGGCTGTGTTCTTCACACTGACTGTATAGAAAGAGGAGGTACAGTAAATGTACCCCATATACACCTCAACCCAGACCCTTGCCTGGTCTGTATTGGGAATTTAGGGGACAAAAAATGATTATTCATATTTATGTTAATTATTTAACATGCCTTAAATCCATTGTATTTATATGAATTTAATTAATTTAAGTACATAAATATGTAAATGAGTTTAGATATTTATATAGAAATTTTGTTAAAATCTTTTGTTTATGGACCCAGAGAGACAGTGCAGTGGTTCAGTCTTGCCATGCAAGCAGCTGGTCTGGTTTTATACTTGACACCACTTTTGGTTCCTTAAGCACTTCCAATTGTGACTCCTGTACACAGAGACAGGAGTTGACTCTGAACACAATCACGGACGGCCCCAAAATTCCTCCGTGCAAAAAAGAAAAGAAAAGAAAAGAAAAAATGATGATAAAAGAGAAAAAAATGTTTTGATTATTCTTTAACACACATTTGTAGCCCACTAAAAATGCTCAACGTTAGAGTCAATCTCCAACTGCAAACCACAATGAGAAAGAAACTGACAAAATAATTGATCTAAGATATTGTCTCTTTGCCATTTTAACTGGGGGTCAAGTTGGAATTTTTTTTTTTACTTCTGTGGGTTTCTCTGAACTCTAGTTCAATGCCATGAAAAGTAGTCTGAGCTGATGCTTTACCTCTACATAATGAAGAAACCGTCATCTGACTTTCAGATGACTTTAAATTATATGTTTCTAGAAGTGAGGAGGATGCCACAGATTCTGTACTTTGAAAGCCCCTTCTTGAAATCTCTTCAAGACTCAGGACTTCTGCATCTTCCTTCAAGGGAAGGTCTCATCTGTAAGGAAACTGTAGTTACTTTCAATGGGAAACCACCTTGAACTCAGTACTGATAGAGGATGAGGTCCTGGTGGTATTTCTTATTCAAGCCAAACCCATGGATCTTGGTCTGAGTGTTTGGAGGGTGATCCTACATTTCAAGGACTCCCACATTTCGTTTTTCAATAAAACTGTGTATGGGGGGCAGGAGCTCTGAAGTAAGCGGTAGAGCTTTTGCCTTGCAAGTGATTGACCTAGGACGATCCCCCTGCGGCCCTTATGATCCCCTAAGCCAGGAGCGATTTCTGAAAACGTAGCCAGGAATAACCCCTGAGCGTCACCGGGTGTGTACCAAAAAACAAAAAACAAACAAATAAACGTAATAACTCTTGATGGATTCAAGCCTCTCAAGAGGAAATTATGGAGACTGGAATAAAGGGAGGTAAAATTTTGGCCCAGAGAGTTTCATGCAGCATTCATCTGTGGGGAGAGAAAAGGAATTTCTTCACGTGGACATGTCTGGAGTCTTCACAAATATGTGGAGAACCTTCAGGTCCAGGAACTAGAAGAGATCTCCACTAGCCTAATTCAGCATCTCTCTTTACCCCTGAACAACCAGTTAATTCTAATTTGTCACCTTCGGATTTTATTTCCTCTTGCCTTTAGCATGTCTCTTTATCAGCTACTTTGTGAGCAATTGCTTTTATTTTGTTAACTTTGTCCTGCATTTCAATTGTTCTCATGATTCCATCAGCCTGAGACCTTATAATGTCAATACATAAAACTAGTAGTTTCTTGAGAGTTTTTGTTTTCTCACATTTTCAATATCTATTTAGATATAATATTTTAAATAAATTAAACATACTTTATTGAACAATAAAATATATCAATATTATTTCCCACTAATATTCCTATTAAGTTCTCATCTCATTTTTTAGATGACATTATATAATCCTTGGAATACTCTTTACTTCATTTATTCACATCTTTTTCATTTCTGTACCTAATATATACGTTCCATAGAGGCAGGAAGTGCTGTCTATAGTTTGCCCAGTATTGAGAAACATGAGTTGCTTTGAAGCAGTCATTCTCAAGTATAAGTCATCAATTTATTTGTTTAATTGTGATATATATATATATATATATATAAAAGCTTCCTTCAACATTTTTAAAACTAGCAAAAGGACTATTCAATCAGTGGTTAACTTTATACAGGTTTAAAGCAATGTAAACATGGTTTTGTACAATATAACAAAATATATTTGTCTACTATATCTTTTTTAGTGGTCAAACAATCGTCATTTTCTATAGATTTCATTATTAAACCAGAATACTGTGAAACTACTCTATGAGACTGTAGAAACCCATGTACTTTCATCCAATTTCATAGCAATCTTGTACACTTTGAAATACATTAGAAACCATCTTTGTTTTCAGATCTACAGCAATGTTTTTCAAGCATCCTTTGGCAGTCTCTCTGACAAAAAGAATGACTTTTATTTTAATCTCACATTTTTGATAATTTTTTGTGAAGTGTTCTATTAAGGAAAGCAGGTCATGTGCTACTTAGTAAGATAGAGTTTTTATCTAAAATTTTAGTTTTAAATAAGGCACATCAGAAAAACTCTAAGTCTTTACTGTTGTGGGGTATTTTTAACCAGCATTGGGTTACACAGGGACAGACTTGCAGAAAAATAATTGCAACATCTGTTCTTCATACATTGGGTACATTTTCAAACAGCTTGCTAATAATCATTTTCAAAAATTTCAAATGTATGAACATTGGGGTATGCTCCCATTAATAATAATGAAAACATATATAGTTTTCTGTAAAAGTTTATTATATTTTAAACTCTTACATAACTTAAATAGGTTTTCAATATTTATATCCTGTTTGTAGTTATTTTGAGTGAAAATATTAAAATTTCAAACTCCCTATACCCATGCTTTTATGGATATGTGGCTACTACCCAAACTATATGAATGTATCAAAACATCCTGTGATACACTTAATTTACTCAAAGTTGAATGTCAGTGATGGTTAAGTAAATATAAAGGCTGTAGAAAAGATTCTCCAACTGCACAACTGGTATCCTTATTTTTCTTATTATAAAATTTATATTAATTCAGTAAAATAGGCAGTAACCATTTAACCAACAAGAAATATTACAAATAATTATTTGGTAATACATTTTTGTAAGATTAAAATGTTAACTTATAAAATAAAGAAATCATCATTAATCATGTCTAAAATGTCTCCTGTTTATGTGTTTTTAGCACTATATAATTAGGTACTTTTTTATACTTCAAATACTTGAACCTCTTGAAAGATATAATCTGCACTGGCAGTTAAAGTCTTTTATTTATTGAACAGTAGGAAAGGGTGACATATATAGTGTTTCCTGCCAATATACTTTACTGCTGATATTAAAACTCAGTGTGTATGGAGAGAAAAGAATTCCAACATGGAACATCCCTTAGTGTGCCAAGTTCCTCATAGGCTGCTAATCACTACCTGACAACAATTCAAAGGAAAGTGAAGTCAGACCACCAAACTCTTTCATATGTCATAGCCTATTGAGTGTCTGCCAAACGTTAAACACCAGATGTCTTCATTGACCTAAGTTGGAAAGAAAACAGAGAGTGAATAGTAATGTCTCTCATCCATGCCCACATTTCCTCAATTTGTCCAGACTCAAATTCATGCATACTTTTCAATATCTGCTAGTGGGTCAGAACAAAAATTGTAACTTTTATTTATATTTAACAGAACAGATAAAGCCATATGCATACACATATACTTGTAACATTGTGAGGTCTGGCAAAGGGGTCAACAAGGGGATGATAGTTTTTTTAAAAGATGGAAAAATAAAGAACACAAAACACAACACAACAATTAGGGTATATTTATTATTTATAAGGTGTTCAATTTTGTTATATGGTTATATAAACTAGGTCATATTTCTTTCAAATATCTAAATAACAGGAAATCATACTTTGTAATATATAAGAAAAGAGATTGCTATAATTAATAATACCAACCTATAGTAATTTTATAGTCTACTATTCAGATGTGGCATATGGAATAACTAGTGTTTTTTTTTTATTTTTGTATCACACCCAGAGATGCTCAGAGGTTACTCCTAGCTATGCACGCAGAAATCACTCCCTGCTTGGAGGACCATATGGAATGCAGGGGGATAAAAATCACTGTCCATCCTAGGTTAGTGCAAGTAAAGTAGACGCCCTACTGCCCCCAACTATTATTTTTAATCTATGACATATTTATGGAATATTTAGAAATATGTTTGAAATAAATATAAAGAGAATCAAACCTAAAAATAAATAATAGCAAAGTAACCCATGTGGGAAAAGAGAAATTTGTAGGATAAAAAAAATCATGAACAATTCATTAAGCAAGGGGACTAGGTTGAGGGTATTTGAAATGAAGATCGAGCTTAAGAGGATTGGTTTGCACCATGTGTGAGATGGTAAAGAGAAATATGAAAGGACTATGAGGGAGAGCTGGGATGATCATTGATGCACAGAGATAGGAGTGACTAGTAGTTTAGAGCAACAGTCCTCTTCCTAGCAAATGTGCTCCCTGGCTATTGCAAGAGCCAGGAAGCCAGTCAGGTCAAGAAATAAGGGCTGTGCTCCAACGATTTAGAGATCAAGAAATAATAATATCCTGGAAACAGTTCCCGAGACATCTTCAAGGTGTCTACAGGGTATTAAAAAGTTCCCCTGGATTCCTGAGCATCATTTATTCTATCAAACAACAATGACATCTTTTCTGGTGGGCTCTATATATGTGACATGAAGATTACTAAGCATCTGCCCTAAAAAATGGAAATTGTTCTGTATTATCCAAGTGAGCTCAAAGGGAATAGGTCTTCAACACAAAAGAAGAAAGTTAACTAGCATCAGAAAGATTTAAGAAGAATTTTATTACTGTTCCTGGTATTGGTCTAGAGAAATGAATCCATGCAGGTGACATCTAAAAGCTGAGATGTTAATTGACCAACAAGCAGAAGGAAAAAATCAGAGATATCAATATTGCAATTTATTCTCACTGAATATTGCTAATCATTATTTAGAAATAAAGTCTCCCCTAAACCCTTCCAGAAAGGAAAGTAGACATGCCGGTACAATGAGTGACCAGAGTCACTCCTAAGAAATCTCACGGAACACTAGACTTTAGACATGCAGATTGTTAAGAACATAAAAGTGAGTAATTTTCACTTAAATTCATGACACTCATGATATTTCAGTAGTGTTAGAAAATTGGTTTTGTGCCACTTCAAACTTCAGAGTTCTGATATCCAATTATGATTCCTAAAAGGAAATAATACAGATAAACTCAAAGAGCAAACCAGTTAAGGATCACCACGTATTCCAGAGGAAAAAAACATAAAGAAATGTATGTTAGGAATGAATCAAGTGAATGAAAGATAATGGGAATAGGAGATGGAAAATAGCAAAAAAAGAAAATATTGTGCGTAAGGAACTAGCTCCGCTTTTAAAGAAATTTCTTTCTACATACACCTCAATGATCACATTCTTCTCTCGAAAAGATAAAAACATAATTTTATGTTGAATGTTTCTAAGTTGTTATAGGAATTATAAACCACAACAGTTTGAATGTTCCTTTTTTCATCAAAGCTGTGTTTTTAACTCATGCATATAATTTCAGAAAACAGCCAACAAACAAAATAGTTATTTATTTTTTTTACTTAAAGTAGTATGTGCATGTTGCTTAGAGATGCTACTGGAACCTAAAATCAACTGCTATATGATATTCTTTACCAAGAAGTTATTTTAGCAATATAATATTTTGATGATTAGGAGTAACAGAGAGGGATAAATCAATTTTATTCTTCAATTTCTTTGAATGAGGTAGTAATTGACACATTATCATGCTAATATTGTCCCCAACACATAAACCTATACATCTATGTAAACATCAATACACTGATAATAAGAAATATATTCTATAACAGAAAAATGATTGCAAGCTGTTAAAATTTTAAGAAAAGCCATAAATTCTAGTTTCAGATATAAATATTATTCTGAACAAGGTTTTATTACCATAAGAAACTCAAAATAATCAATTAATGATTATTTTTTACTGAAACAGTATGTGGCAAGATCCATGGCATTCTAGTATTTTGACAATCATTTTGCCAATTTGCTTGTATATTTGTTTGTTTTGGGGCCATACAGGGTGATGCTCAGGGGTTTCTTCTGGCTCTCTGCACAGAAATCTCTCCTGGCTTGGGGGACATATGGGATGCCAGAGGATTGAACCGCTGTATGTCCTGGGTCAGTTGTGTGGAAGGCAAATGCCCTACCGTTGCACTATATATCACTCCAGTCCCCATTTTGCCAATTTCTTACATGATGTGAAGACTGTCAAGTTATATCCTGTTTCTTGAGGAGATAGTATGGAATTATGGCATTTAAAAACATTCCACGAGTTTAAATTAAGCCATATATTTATGCCTATATTTATCATGATTCAGATAGCACTTTTGTAACATATGCTGGACACCTAAGTAAATAAGATTGATGCATTTTACACTGATATGTAATACAAAATATTAACTGGTTAGATTATTTGAAAGACAATTGGAATGCATGTGTAAAAAATCTTAAACATTCAAGGGGGGGGGGAGACAGAGCGGTGGAGTTTGCATTGTTCTTCCTTGTTAGAATTGCAGGAAATTCTGTGGCCTAATATCCTAAATCTGTAGTCTTAAATCATTCATAGACAAAAAATATTTATTTTATAGGCACAGGTAAGCACTTTTCATATACAACTAAAGTGTCTATATGACAAATACAGGTAAGCACTTTTCATATACAATTAAAGTGTCTATATGACAAAATCTCAATCTTATCTAATTTCACTTGAGAATGTGTTTCTGGACATTGAATATTTTATCCTGAATTTTTTTTATTCTTTCAGAGGCTCAACTTTAAAAAACAAAGAAAGAGACAGCATTGAACCAAAATGCCTTTATTTAAAAATATGAAATCCAATAATATGGAACAGTTGTCCAAGTCATGGATGTCTAAATATATAAATATTTATAAATTATGTTCTCAGACATTTAAACATCAATGTGTCCTATGTTCAAAGCATAATAATTAGAATTTTATAGGGCCAATCTAAAAATTTTGGTCACAATGTTAGTATGACTATGTTAATATGTTAATAGTACTACATTAATAATACTGACATTTTTACTTATTTTTAAATGGTCAGATGTATTATAGATAGAGGGCCTAATTCATTAAAATCTTTATATTTTAATAAAATTATATAGCAGTTTTCATAGAGAAAACACATCATCCATTTTAGTTTCTGCTGATGACCTAAAAGATAATTAAGAACAAACCATTCTGACCATTATAATAGCTCGTGTCAAGTTTTTGTATTCCTCACTTATAATCATAGAACCCCAACAGCCATTGATCCACTAATATATTAGTCTGTACTTTTAAGGAAGGAAACATGAAGGATATTTCCAAGCTATTTTCATTCAGCGTATTGGAAAATTAGTATTTGGTTGTATAAAACTGTGATGTGGCCTTGAAATGCAGTTTTGATTCTAACTATTCTATCTCACCCTGAATGAGAGCAGAGAATCCCTTTCTTTTATTTTCTTTTTGGTCCATCTCCAAACAATTTCTCTCTGGGTCGGCTGGGTTGTCATTCTTAGCAATTGTCTAGTATTTGCACTGGACTGGAGAGCATGATGAGAGTTTTCAACTGGTTTAGTGGGCCTGGAATTTACCTTTATTTCTCTTTTTCGAAATCCAATTTAAAATACTCTTGACTCTTTCTACAATTGCATGCAGACTTACCAGGCTTTGGGGTAGTGCAATCAGCTGAGTCTTTTGTAAGACTTTGCTTCATTTTAGCACAATATTGCCTTCCTCACCTGGCTGCTTGCCTATTGCTACTGCTTTTTATTGTGTTCCTGGGGAATTGGACTGTGGGGTCTCTCCATGATGTTTGTCTGCTGATCTGTTAATATGATGCTTTTCTAGAATCTTACTGTTAGGATCTCAGATCATTCCTATAATAAAAGACATGTGAATTTAGAATACCCAAATCAATATTGCCTATTTTTTGTTTTGGTTCCCAGAAACCTGTTATATTTATCTATATTATTAATACAATCAAGCAGAGCACTAATCCATGATGCCGTGTAAAATGTATTTATTAGATAATAATTTTGGATAGGTTTCTAATTGTAAATATAACCAAGTACTTCTGAGCTTCCCTTGTAATTATCTATAACACTAACATTTTTCTTTAAGTATAAATCATTTCTACTATGCTATAGTTTTAATTTTGATGTTTCCTGTGACTATCAGATGCTTTTGTTTTATTCTCGAGTTCTGATAGGATATATGCTCTTGGGTCTTTCATTTGCTATATTTTGCACTTGATTTAATTTTTTTTGTTTTATTTTAAAAAGTTCTCAAGTTGTAAAAAAATGTCTTCCTCATAAAACTCTAAAATTGTTCTCTAGTTCCCTTCCCTTCTGTCCTCTCTGTTATGTTCTAGCTAGGGGTATGCTATTGTATTGGCTCACTGCATGGGTGCTGAGGAGTGACTAAGTGGGTTAAATCCAAACTATTCCCTCTAAAAAGTTGTAAAATGTCTAGTAAGTTAAATAATAACTTGACACTTTTGTGTTCGCGTATGTGAAATAGATTCTCATTGTATCTACCACATAGAGTTGCTTCATATATCCTTTGGAACAACGTTCATTTAAGAAAAATACAAGTAGGGGCCTGAGCGGTGGTGCAAACAGTAGGTGTTTGCCTTGCACTCGCTAGCCTAGAATGATCCCCTGGAGTTTCATATGGTCCCCCAATCCAGGAGAGATTTCTGAGTGTATAGCCAGGAGCAATCCCTGAGCGTGAGCGAGTGGCCCCAAAACCAAAAACACAAACAAAAAATCCCCAAGTAATTGTTACATAATGAGAGTTCTAAAATGGGTCTTTGCTAAAGATTTTTCCCCTCTTATTTATATGGCTTCTCTATGACTACATGGGGGCTCTCAAGATAAAGAGATTTGGTTCTGGTTAACATAGGTTCTAGCTCCACAACAAGAAATAGCCCACAACTACAGGGATGGATTAAGCACTGAGATCATCTATATCTAGGTAGCACGTACAATTGAAGAAGTTAAAACTGAACTAACTGATTGAAGATTCTTTGATTTTTAAATAAGCAATGGAACCTTTGCCAAGTAAGACAGTGAGATACCATGTTTGTTCATTGAGCATTTAATTTTAAATGTGACTTGGGGTGGGATTTATTATGCTCTATAGTGAAATGGGGCTTTTCCTCCCATAATGAGTCTCTCCTTACTGGACCAGTTTTCAGACAGCTTTCAAATAAGGTCCACAGTTAAAGGTCAATATATTTTATATTTTTTGAATAAGCTTGAGACAATAGATTAGGAAAATGAATAAAATTCTCTGAATATAAATGCATCAGGTTGGAAAAGTTAGTTGGAAGGGTAAAGAATTATTAAAACATAAATTTAGGATTTAAAGTTTTGGCCATGTCCAGTGCTGTTTAAATCTTATTCTGGCTCAGGGATCCCTCCTGTCAGTGCTCAGAGGACCATTAGGGGTGCCAGGGACTAATTTCAGAATGACCACAGGGCAAGAATCTTAGCTACTCTTTTCCCTCTAGCCCCTAAATACCCTAGCACTCAGGAAGTGCTTTCTATATATTATTATTTATTAAATTTTATTTCATAGTAACTTGAATAAACTACTATAATCTTAAATTAAAAATATGTTAGAATAATAATTTTTGCATGCCATTTAAAGTGAAAGTTTGTTTTATGAACCAGATTCTTAACATATAAATATAAAGTGCAATAGATATTATGTCTTTAAAAGTTATTTTGCTATTAATTCTAGTCAAAATAGAACTATTGAACTTCTTTTCTAATTGTATTTATGGTATGTCTTATTTGAAGTGAAAAAGTTTCCTCTAATTCCCATAATTTTTAAGTTTATTTATTTGAAATCATTTTGCTTATAATGTCAAAGATATGACTTTATGACAAAAACTTGTTCTCAAACCATAAAATTTTTTTTAATCATAATACTCTTGGGGCATTTTTACTACTCTAAGAATCCAGTCTAATGGAATAGATTCATATCAATTTCCTTGTAAGAAAGACTATTCAAGTCAACAAAAATTGAAATGACCTTTGTACATCCACTGAAACTAATTAGATGCACAGACATATTGATACAAATTACATAAATTCCATTTCTATCTGCATTTCAGCATCTCCATGAACTGGATATTTTTAAAACATCTATATATTATAATATGGTAGTAATTAATCAGAGAGAGTGAGAGACAGACAATGAAAGTAATAATAAAAACACCAAAATTTTTGTTACAATTAATAGATACAAGCATGTACAATAGTTGTTTGAGATATTACCACTGAATTATATTAGGAATCATAAATAAAATCAGGTAATTAAAAATTAAGGAAAATATCTAAAAAATAGTGACAGAATTATCAAAGGAATTTAAATATTATAAGGAGACAGAAATATAACACTTCCATCTTAAGCAACTGATATGGTCCTTCCAGTTCATCAGTAGTGATTCGTGAGTGTAGATCATAAGTGCAGAGCCTGAGCATTGTCACATGTAGCCCCTCACACAAATAAACTTGAGAATTAATAAATATCATATTGAAATTACATAATTATGAACATATTTGATAGTGGCAAGATGGACTCAGGACTGTAACTAAATGCCTGAGAGGTTGCTTATTATAAATATATACCTTTAATTCAGGGTTGTCATAAATAAGTAGAACCTAATCTGAGAACTCCTTCAACTAACATACATTTTTAGAATAAAGGAAGATAATCAGAAGTAGCATATAAATCTCTTTATTTATAAAATGCAATGCACTTTGGTTCTGCAATGAATGATGATGTGTGATAAAGAATGGTCCTTTTGAGTTCCCTGGATTTGTAATGCTAAGGTAAATTGTCAAATGATCAACTCTTAAATAAAAGTCAGTGCACAACTCACACTAAAATTTCTCATTTGTTAAATGGTGGTTTCCGTGTATTAGGGTATTCTAATAATGGACATGACTATGTTTTGAAGATTAAATGACTGAACACTAAAGGGTATAGAAGGGATTGAAAAGATAACAGAATTCACAGTTATCTATCTAAAATCAATCCTTTACATCATTCATTGAAAATTGTACTCATGAGATAATAGCTCCAAACTCAAACTCTGTTATCCTCAAAACTTTGAGCTCTTTTCTCATAATTAATCTTAGAGGGACTTTCTCCATCTTCAGTTAATTTCATTTTGAACAACCTTTCCTTTGGTTTAAATGCTAAAATACCTTATCTTTCAACTGTACAAAGAGCTTATCTCTGCAGTCTGCTTCATATAATTCTTAGAAGAATTACTATGTGTAATGTAATAGCAAAATATTAATAATAACTCATATTGATCAATTTATAACATGGATACCAATATACATTAATGTTGATATATTATATATTAACATAATATTAATGTAATGTAGAATTACATATTATGATTATATAATTATAATTATATAATGTATAATATCAATATTAATATTTATTATTTTACTTTCCCCCTAGAATTATCTAACAATTGGACTGAAAACATCATAATAAGTTCTTAATAATATGTTTTTATCACAAAAATAAGTTCAAATATTCTAGAACATTATAAATATTTCAAGACTTTTTGGTAACATGAACATAGTGGCTATCAAATGAAGAAAGACATCTGGAGAGATATTGCCTAGAATGTTAAAAAAATCACAAAAAACTATGAAGGAACTACATGAATAAGATACCACTGGAGAGATATATTTAGGTCTAAATGCTTAACTCATGATAATGGTACTTAAGAACTTGATAAAAGAGAATAATGGTTTCAAATGTTTGAAAACTACTTGAATGTATAGATACATAAAATTATCAGGGCTCAGCAATATTAGAGCAGCTAAAGCACTTATTACCTTGAATTGCTTTTGGTCTCAGTTTGATGCCTGATATCCCATGTGGTACCTGAGCATTGCCAGGAATAATTCCTAAAGGCAGAGCCAGGAATAATTCCTGAACATAGGTAGGATGTCCTCTTCCCCATATAAAAAGAAAAAAAAATAAATAAAGATACTCTGAAAGAATTCAACAGGAACGTGAAAATTGATGGAAAAATAAAACTGTAGAAACCAGTGTGGCAAGTTAATTTGGAATTTGCAGTTAAAGAAACATAAAAGAAAACTATCTAGCAAAGAGAGAATCTATTAAAAACAAACACAAAATTAAACATAAGTCTGCAAAAGTGGGCATGTATAACAATAATACTAAAACAGGCAAGATACTTTTATATACCTTAGAAATTTTGGAAGGGCAGAATGAAAAATTAAAATCAAGTAGAAAGAATTTATAATACCAGCTAATAGAAAAAGAAATGTACAACCCACTTTTAAACTGAGTCAAATATATGCACGCATGTGATATATGTCTGCGTGTAAATTATGAACATATATAATTGAATATCAATAATGAGAGCCTTAATAGTCAACAGCAATGTGAATGCAAATATTTATCCTATGTAAATATCTGAAGAGAATTTTTTTTTTGCTTTTGGGCTACACCCTGTGATGCTCAGGGGTTACTCCTGACTATGTGCTCAGAAATTGCTCCTGGCTCCCGGGAACATATGGGGCATCAGGGATAGAACCAAGATCAATCCTGGTGATCCAATGCAAAGCAAATTTCCTACAGCTGTGCTATCACTCTGGCCCCTGAAGAGAATTTTTTTGTGTTTTCATTCATAATACTGGTACACGTATAACTATTGCATAATATTGGAAAATAATGCTATATTTTCATATTATTCTATGACTAACAATTGGGTAACACATCATCTGTATTTACTTATTGTATTTCAATAACCATGTGATTCTTTAAAGTAAAATCTTCTCATATTTATAAAGATAACACGATCAGATTTTTTGTATAATTTATAGTTACTTAGTTAACTTGGTTTATATTAGCCACTAAATCAGTTGTCAACAATATCAAACAGAACCTTACATGTTTGCTTCTCTTCCCAGTATGCCTAGTAATGAATATTGCATGCTATTATGAAGGAAAGAAAACCAAAATTAAATCAAAATGAATGTTTCAAATATTGGAGAGCAGTATATTTCATGTTTGCAAACCTCTCCATTAAAATAATAACATGGAATATAATGTTAACATTTTACTTTTATTATACTCATTATTTTTAGTCAAAAATAATAGAAAACTCTGCAACTACTGAGAAAACACATTTAAACTTTTTAGGAAAAGTGATAACATTGTAATGAGTATTCACTTTTATGGTATTTCTGAGAAACTTAAAATGGATAAAATATTGAAGTGCTTTTTCAACAATTGCTTTAAGTATAGCTAAATTAAATGTTTATTGAATCAGGCAGGGAATACAGGATTTTTTTTCCTTTTTATCATTTCTTTTCCTCCTCACAATGTTCCTATCATCATTTAGCCAGGCCCCTTGGAGCTGATTCTATTTATTCTATTGGTAAGAGTATTTTCCTATAATTAACTTCAAAGCTTTTACCATTTTATACCAACCAAGAGTACACAGTCATTTCCAGTGAAAGACAAGAATGAAAACAAATATAAAACCCTAAGCCCCCTGCCCCCCACCAGACTACTTATTTGCCAATCTCAGTCCCTCTCCCAAACCTAGTGTTAAGTCAACTCCTTGAAAAAGAATTTTCTCAGTAATTTCAAGAGAGATCTCTGAGGTAGCATCGAAAAGGCAGACTTCTGGAGTACTCATCCGGTCCTTTATTTTCTTCATTTTTATAGGAGACACATTCTGTTTCAGTGAAAAAATTATCAATGTTTTGCCTCACAAATCAGAGATGATTGAGGTTATTAAATGCTTGTACTTTATGACAAGGCCGTAACCACATGTCAGAAGGATCTGTATTTTGTTTTATTTAAGCTGGTAATACTAAATTTTAATAACACTAAACTTCAGTAATACTAATCCTTAGTAACACTAAACCTTAGTCTTCTGGTTATATGTTTATATAGAAAAAAAATTTCTGCTTAGCAAATGTCCTCAATCAGTATCTTAAGTAATCTATTTTAAAGATTGATATTAGGTCTGCTATTTTTATTTATTTTTAATTCTCCTGTTTCAATATAATTATTTTGTGAAGGAGAAAATATGTGTAATTTGACAATGCCATATTTCTAGAACATCTGGTCACATATGTCTATGTTGTAGTCTCTAAAACCCTCATCAGTAAAACAGAAGTATGTTGACTTCAATCTACCTGAATCTAAGCTATATAATGAATAATCTTTTCCCATCCCCAATTCTCTATACATTTTAAAGAAAGTATTTATCAACCTTGAGAATATTCCTCTACTATGGGTCTGATCCTTCCATTGCTTTTTATTACAATAATTGATATTAATACAATTAAGAAACATACCTCATAGTTATAAGCATTAAAGCCTAATAAACTTCCAAGTTTAATTGGAATGTATGTTAAAAGGTTTGTACTATATCAATGGATAAATGATCAATGTCTATCTTTATTTCTAGAGACTTTTAACCATTAGCAATTCAGTTTAACTATGTTTTATATAATTTTCTCTATGTTCATGTGGTGATTGATTAGTTTTATACAATTATTTGATGCCTTTCTCTTTTTTGTATATGCAAAATAATTCATTTGCTTTTCTAGGACATGTTGATATGATTTAGTATATAAAGTGATAATATTAAAGTCTTCCAGATTTTACTAGTTTGCACAACTTTACCTGGTACTTCAATTTCTCCAATAATAGTATAAAGTTCAGGTTATCGGATACTGTTTCAATTGTAATAAGCATCTCATATTAAATGTTAATGGACAGAAATTAATCCTATCCATTTTTTAAATATGTGTACTTCACATATTTTAGACAAAATTTTTTCTGCAAGGTAACATAATAAAACCAATTAAGATAATTTAACTGAAAATTAATTATATGCCTTCAAAGCAGTAATGGACACTAAAATTTTAATTTTCTAGCGAGCATAGACTTCTAGAATATGCCTTTTGTCAATAGTTAATGCCAAGAAAATATTAAAAAGTGAATATCAGAAGTTTACAAAGCTTAGTTTTTGTCTTTTAGTTTTAATAAGCATTTGGAATATTTTAATACATTGAATCCACTCTTAATATATTAGAATGCAATCACTTGTAATTCAGATAATTTGTTCTATTTTGATGTATGGCAACATCTCTAAGTAACACCTATCTTTTTTTGTGTGTGT
>PVKC010027906.1:0-15603 GCA_004027635.1 Crocidura indochinensis
AAAAAAAAAAAGCTTATTTATTATTTTCATTTATCCTTCGTGATTTGAATTTCATCTTGTAAAAGAAGAAAAAATTCAAAACAGTGGGTGGAGAGGGCTCCATACATAACAGTTCTCAAAGGGCTTTTTTTTATTCTGGCTTGGGTCACTCCTGGGAGTTGTAGGGGCACCATTTGCTGTGCTGGGGATCAACTGTGACTGGCCACATGTAGGGCAAGCACGTAATTCCCATAACTGTTTCTTCAACCCAGACCAATAAAATCTTACAAGTTACAATTAAGTTATACAGTATATTTTCATGTTGAACTTTCTAATTTAAGCCTGTCCTTTTATATATTATATAAATATATGAAGTTCAATACATATTTTAAATTATAATAGTTTATATGTGATATAAAAATATGATAGTATATTTTCATGTTCAAGTTTTTAACTTAACCCTGCCCTTTTTTCCTCTGTATGTTGATATACAATCAAGAAAGTAAAGAGGTAAAGTATCATTTTCTACATACGAATTTACTTGCAGTAAGTTATAATTTACTGAAAAAAAAACTGAAAAGACTTTAATGTTTTCAGAAAGAAGAAACAGAAGGCGAAACTGAATATAAATTTGAATGGCAGAAAGGAGCCCCTCGAGAAAAGTAAGAACTGACTATTTTTTACAAAAAAATTTTTTTGTTTAAAGTTAACAACTGGTTTACAAAACTATATTAGGAAAACAATTTCAAACTCTTTAAAATGTACCACCATAAATACCCATCACCAGATACTCTAACCAAAGTTGCACTTCGCCTTCACAGTTTACTAGGCCCCTACACACTCCCCTCTGGTAGTCAAAGTCAAGGGTCAGAGTCCAAGGTGTGTATAAAGAACCTATTCTTATTATTTTTTCTTTTTAAATTTCAACCCAGGGCTTCATACATGAGAGGCAAAAACTGGTTTTCTTTTCTTTTATTGTTTTGTTTTGTTTTGGGTCACACCTGGGGGCGCTCGGGTTTACTCTTGGATCTGCACTCAGAAATCACTCCTGGCAGGCTCAGGGGATCATATGAGATGTTAGAAATTGAACCCAGGTCCATCCTGGGTCAGCCATGTACAAGGCAAACTCCCTACCACTGTGCTATCTCTCTGGCCCCTGGTTTTCTTTTTAGAGAAAATATCTGCTATTTAATTATTGTTTTGGTTTCAGGGGTGGTCACACCCAACTATATTCAGGGACTGCACCAGGATAGTACCCCAAATTCACCCCTGGTTAGTGTCCCAGAGTCATAGGACCATGGAGTACCTAATGGGATCCCAGTTCCTGTGTACAGAATAGGCTTTTGGCCCTTTGAACTCCCTGACCCTGTATCCTCTTTGTTTTGTTTTGTTTTGTTTTGTTTTGTTTTGGGGCCATACTTGCGAAGTATTCAGGGTTAACTCCTTGGCATAGCTCCAGGGACCAAACAGGGTTCTCAGGATATAACATGTGTCATCTATATGTAAAATATGTTATTCCTATCCATTGCTCTAGCTCCTGTCCCTGTATCTTACGTACTTTCTCACTGAAATAAAAAGAAATTTTTGAATGATTTATCTTATACACATTATTTTTTTGGTTCATAATCTTTAAGATTTGGTTATATTGATGTTGTTTTGGTGGGTCAGGGATGAGCAGTTGGATTGGGGGCCAGTGCTGGAAAATCCAAGCTAAATTCTTACATGTGCAAAGCATGTGCTCTAACACTGTACTCAGCCTTCTGTTTTTCTTTTTTTTTTTTTTTTTTTTTTTTTTTTTTTTTTTTTTTTTTTTTTTTTTTTTTTTTTTTTTTTTTTTTTTTTGGTTTTTGGGTCACACCCGGCAGTGCTCAGGGGTTACTCCTGGCTTCATGCTCAGAAATTGCTCCTGGCAGGCACGGGGGACCATATGGGGCACCGGGATTTGAACCGATGACCTTTTGCATGAAAGGCAAGCGCCTTACCTCCATGCTATCTCCCGGGCCCTGTTTTTCATTTTTAAATAACTACTCATCAGAATGGACACCTAATAAGGAAGTTGTGTTTAGAACTGCTGAATAGATTATATTCTAGATAGTTACCAGAATTATTCATTTTATTATGTTCTTAGGTCTACAGAACTGTTTTTTAGAATAATTCATTGTATTTAATAATTTGTTGTACTTATTGTACTTTGTACATTTCTACTTAATAGATATGCCAAAGATGACATGAACATCAGAGATCAGCCCTTTGGTATTCAGGCAAGTGACACATATTTTACTCTGTAAGAATAAGATTTATTTTGGTTGCTTTTCACATAGCCATCTCTGGTTTGACTCCTGGCACCCCATGTGGTTCTTTAGCCCCATCAGGAATGATGCCTGAGTGCAGAGCTAAGAATAAGCCCTGAATACCACTGGGTATGGACCAACCCTCCCTCCACGTTGAATAAAAGTTAAATAATAATATTTAATGAGGTGTACATATATTGTTATATGAAAGACCTCTATGGTTTCATATTATATTAGAAAATAGAAGAATAGGAGAGAAACTTTTGATAAACTGATTAAAGATAGAAAATAGAATTGGTTTTTTTGTTTTGTTTTGTTTTTATTAACAGGGATCATACCTGGCCATGCTGGGGCTTGAGGCCATACTTGCAGGACTTAGTGTTACCCCAAGCAGTGCTTATCTAATGACCAGGGGTGTGTGTGTGTGTGTGTGTGTGTGTGTGTGTGTGTGTGTCATACAATGCTGGGGATCAAATTCCGGGTTATGTATATATTTGACATGTGTGCCACCTGGTGAAGGCCCAAGAATTGAAGTTTTATAATTGGAAATATAATAGTAGTCTCCAATTTTCTTTTATTTTGTCTCTATTTTTATTTTGGGATCACATCTGACAGTGCTCAGGGATTACTCCTGACTCTGAACTCAGGAATCACTCCTGGTGGGGCACAGAGGACCATATGGGATTTTGAGGATTAAACCCAGGTCGACTGCAATGCAAGACAAGCACCCTACCCACCGTACTAACACTCCAGTCCTTAGTCTAAAGTTCTCAATAAGGGCCAAAGAGATAGCTCAGCAGTGGGGCTTTTGCCTTGCACACAGCTGATTCGAACAGAGGTGGTTCGAATCCCTGCATCCCATATGATCCCCCGTGCCTGCCAGGACCGATTTCTGAGCAAAGAGCCAGGAGTAACCCCTGAGCACTGCCAAGTGTGACCCAAAAACAAAAAGAAAAAAAGTTCTCAATACATTTGTAAAATTAGCTTCAAGTTAAGAAATGTTAGAAAAGATATGTAATACTGATTATTTAGGGCTGAAATAAACTCTTACAAGAGGGCATAATTGCTGTATGAATAGCACTTTTTGGAACACTGTCTTTCTTAATATATTAATATTTATTTACAGGCTGCTTTTCCTTTACATTGTCAGAGTTCATTACTTTTGAAACTTCTTTACATTGTCAGAGTTGAGTAGTTCTGAGAGACTCTGACCCATGAGCCTAAAACCCTTCCTATTTGTACTTTCTCCATTAAAGTTGGCCCACCACTATTTAAAGAAATGGAAATGTGTGTGTCAGTGTTGTGCCAGGTGGAATCTGTGACCTCAAACATAAAAGATAACTGCTCAACTACCTGTTGTACTATCACTCTGGCCCTACATTCTTAATATTTTAATTGTAAAATAATTTTATCTCTTAGGTTCGAAATGTGAGGTGCATTAAATGTCACAAATGGGGTCATGTCAACACAGATCGAGAATGTCCTTTATTTGGTCTTTCTGGAATCAATGCAAGTTCAGTTCCAACTGATGGCTCAGGTAGGCCCTAGACATATTTTATTTGTTTAAGAACTTATATAAAGTACAAAGATAAAAGTAACATTTCAGGTTTTTTTAGATCTCTCTGGGTATGGGTTTAGATTGGTTCCACTTATTTTTTCAACTGTCATATTCCCCAAATGTAATGAACAATAGTAAATCTGATGTTTTAAACTTGAGATGCTATTAAAAGAACTAAATTTTAGTATTTTTAGCCACGAGTCCTGTGAACTTTATTTTAAAAATGAAGGGACAGGGGCCAGAGATATGATATAGCAGGTAGGGTGCTTACCCTTGCACGAAGCTGACCAAGGATCAATCCTGGTGTCCCATATGTCCTCCAAGCACTACCAGGACTAATTACTGAGTATGAAATCAGAAGTAACCCTAAGCATTGCTAGGCATGACAAAAAAGTAAAAGATATATTAAACATACTTTATTGGATTAGTAATCTAAAAATTAAAAGGAATTATTCACATACTCATATCTTAGTTATTTGATGAAGGCAAGCTTAACTAAAAGTAGACGCCTCTTTAGTTCACAGTTAAAATCAGATTGAGTTTTAAAAGATGTCATTAATAATGACTTTTATTTGAAAATTACCTTCCCTCATATAATTGTCTGCTTAAGAAAAATTGGTCAAGAAGCCTGGGATATCTCATTGTCAAGTATATTTGCATATTTTGTATGTGTGAGGTTGGGTTCAATCTTCTGCACTGTAGGAAAAAAAATTGGTTTCATTCACCTTTGATCATTTCATTTGGATGCTTTTTACCAAAAGATATTAAAACTAAGTTATAAATTTTGTGAGTTTTTTTGGGGGGCCCACAACCAGTAATGCTCAGGAATTACTCCTGGTGGGGCTCTGGGATCCTACAGATGGAACCCGAGTTAGCTGTATGCAAGGGAAGTATTCTACCCGCTGTACTATCACTTCAGCCCTGAACTCTAAACCATCTTATCAGTACTTTGTTATTTTGAGGTAGGTTTTCTTGGGGCGGGAGGGGATTGTTGAGATATTTTGAGTTTTTTTTTATTTGTTTGTTTGGGGGCCACACCTGGTGGCACTCAGGGGTTACTCCTTGGTCTCTGCTCAGAAATGGCTCCTGGAGGGGGTCAAGAGAGATAGCACAACCGGTGGGGTATTTGCCTTGCACACAGTTGACCCAAGATGGTTGGTGGTTCGAATTTCAGCATCACATGTGGTCCCCTATGCCTGCCAGGAGCGATTTCTGAGTGCAGAGCTAAGAGTAATCCCTGAGCACTGCTGGGTATGACCCAATTAAAAAAGAAAGAAAGAAATTGCTCCTGGCAGGCTCAGGAGACCTTATGGGATGCTAGGGATCAAACCCAGGCCAGCCTCATGTGAGGCAAATGCCATACCTGCTGTGCTATTGCTCCGGTTCCCTATTGGTATATTATTGAGGTAGCAACACTATTCCAAACTTTTAATGTATCATCATTAATTAATTTAATTAACTGTAATTTTAAGCAGGTCATTTCACTTTTGAGTTTCAGTTTGTTTTAAAATAAGATCATGGTATTGGAAAGATAGTAAGGTAAGGTAAGCAGGTAAAGTAAGCAGGTAAGGTGCTTGCCTTGTTGACTTGGGTTTATATTCTCTATGTAGATCCTTGAGTACCCCCAAATGTGGCTCAAAAACTAAAAATTGGTTAGTCTACGGAGCTCTTTCTATATTGCGTTCTTGTCTATCTATACATGTCAGTTCAAATCTGTACTGTCTGGTCAGGCATCTCTTTCTTAGGATGTGGCTTTCTGTTTTGTAGCTACTTTGTAATCTAAAGCTGCTCAAGAAGCATCTGCTATAGCAGGTCTCAGCCCTCTGCCCCACCTTTATACATACAAGTTTAGTCCTTTTTGCCCCCTTCTGAAGTCAGTAACTGCTCATCCACTATCAAGGTCAGGACAGACCTGCACACAGAACTCAAAGTTATCTAGCTGCCACACAGCAGAGCAGGGCTATCAACTCCTTCTTGGTCTTTAGGACTCAGCCTTCCTGTTGTGTTCTTCCCTCTCAGTATCTCATCTTCAAGAGCCCACCTGACCATATACACTAATCTGGTGTTTTCATTTCCCTTCCTGTTGGGAATGACATTCATCTAATTCAGGGGTCCTCAAACTTTTTAAACAGGGACCCAGTTCACTGTCCCTCAGATCATTGGAGGGCCAGACTATAGTAAAAACAAAAATTACGAACAAATTCCTATGCACACTGCATACATCTTATTTTGATGTGAAGAAACAAAACGGGAACAAATACAATATGTGGTCTGCAGGCTGTAGTTTGAGGACCACTGATGAATTCCTCACATCTAACTATGGTGGTGGTGGCCAAAAGTCATATTGGTTAGATTGGCTGTGGGTTGCACAACTGGCTGTGGTGCTTACACGTTTTTGAATTGTGGTGCTTGTATACATTTCAGTTGCATCATCATTGATACATGCTTGTGTGTAAGATTCTGATGATTATACATTTTGCCATGGCACCAGGGTCCCAAAGAGCAACACCTCTGAGATCATTCTCAGGACCATAGGGTGATGCCAGGTTTGAATTCATCTTCTCCCTAGCCTTCGATTTGCAAGGCAGGGAAGTATGTTTTCCACAGAGCTTCTGTGTATCTCTGGCCCCTAGCAATTTTTTTAGACCCTACCCGGTGGTGCTCAGGGTTTAGTCTTGACTCTATTGCTAACAGTTCTCGGGGGACCATATGGGATGCTGGAGATACATGGGTTAGCCATGTATAGGCAAATGCCTTACTCACTATGCTCTTGCTCTGTACCCTCCCCTCTTTCATTCTTATCCCAATATGCAATTGATTTTCCACCGCAATACTGGAAAATGCCTGGGAATAGCTCCCCAACTCCTAGCCCTCAAGCACCAGGAGTAGCTCCTGAGGTATGGTCCAAAAATCAAAACTATGAAAATATAAGATGGATCTAAGAATCTGTTTAAAACCAGAGATGTGGGTCCATTGCTAGTACAAATACATGCCTTGTGCAGAAGAAGCCCTGAGTTCAATCCCAAAACTGCATGGACCCATGTGCATCCCACATGTTGCCTCAACTGTAATTTATTAAAAAAAAAAAAAACTGACAATAATTGAAAGATAAACTATATAGTTGATAAAGGAGTGGAAGTAAAATGGGCTTTGAAGAACTATTAAGGCCTCGATAAGTAAATGGAGACAAAAAGAAAAACAAGATTTGTCTTGGTTAGTTTTGAATGAGTAGAACTAAATTTAAATGACTCAACAAATAAGGTTTAGCTCTTGGTACTCTGCATGATCAGTGTTTCCACATTTGGAATCAGGGAGATCAGTAAAGGGGTCCAAGAACATTTGCATGTGGGAAACTTAGATTTGGTCCCCAGTATCACGTGAGCACCCAAATAATGGCCCTGTATTTCTGTTTGCCTCCCACCCTCACGTTAAAGAAAAAAAATTAAGTTCAGCCCTTTCAAACATGAACTATCATTAATATTGTCCAGATAGTTGTTTTCCTCTGTGCTTCATATTAAACTTATTTTCAGAATAGTTCTAATAACTAAAGAAAGAAGAGTTACTGGTATTTTATAATAGGTATTTAATGATTAGAAATAACTAACAGGGATGAGCAGTGGCGCTGGAGGTAAGGTGCCTGCGCTAACCTAGGACGGACTGCGGTTCGATCCCCCGGTTCCCCATATGGTCCCCCGTGCCTGCCAGGAGCGACTTCTGAGCGCATAGCCAGGAGTAACCCCTGAGCGGCACCGGGTGTGGTCCCCCCCCCCCAAAAAAAAAGAAAAGAAATAACTAACAAATTAAGTGAATTTTTTCTCCATTTATATGGAAACTACCTTTAAGAAAATTTATGTTTCAGTTTGAGAAAATAAATGTGAGAACAAATACTGGTTGGTTTTTGGGTTTTGTTTTTGTTTTGGGGTCACACCTGGCAGCACTCAAGTTACTCCTGACTGCAGTCATGGTATACCAGGAATCAAGCCAGGGTTGGCTACATGCAAGACAAATGCCCTACCTGCTGTGCTATCACTCCCGCCCCAAAGATACAGTTCAAGAGTTAATGCACTTGCTTTGCACATTGCTGACCCCTGCACCACATATGGTTCTCTCCAATTCCCATCAGGAGTAATCTCTGAACACAGATAGTTATGACCCAAAAAACTAAAAGAAAAAATGAAAAAGTTCAGTGCTCAGGAATCAGTCGAGAGCTGGTACTCTGGTGGCCATAAAGGTGGCCAAGGATCAAACCCAGATCAGCTCTGAGCAAGGCAAGTGCCCTCCTTCCTGTACTATCACTCAGTCCCCTTTACTTATTCCTAAGGTAAATTATGTATAATTCTAAATGAAAATTATTTTAGAAATGCAAACTACGTATAGAAATAAACTCTTAAATTGTGTTGTTTGGTTAATGCCTTTGAAACTTGACCTGAACTTAGCAGTGCCACTTAACTGACACTAATAGAACTCTTAAAGGTTTCTCAAAAGAAAATAAAAACTACTGCATCTAATCGGAAAGCAAAGAATAACAATGTATTCTGAATTTGAATGCACTGAAAAATAAACTGGCCAATTTCCTATTCTACTTGCTGATTCAAGCTAAAAAAATCTTTTCATTTAAAAAAAAATCACCTATTGAATAATGTCTCACCAGTGAATGGAGATTATTTTTGCAATAAGGCAATTTCAGTGGATGTGGTTATCATGGGATAATCACTCCCCTGGGGTACAGCCTTGTGCCTGTAATCTCCCAGGAGTGTAATTATTTCATGATAACTGTACCCCCTGGTGCTGCATTATTTCTATTATGAAATTCTTAGTTTAGTATATAAAGTAACTTACTTTGATCACTGGAAACTGAAAGGTGCAGTTAGAATGTTCCAGCTGTGAGGTTTACAGAGACCAGCTATAAGATTTACTTCTCCTTTACAAAGTTAAATTAGGCAATCAAAATGCTTCTTTGGGCTAAGCTGGTTTAGAATATTTTTTCTACTGATAGGATCACCTTAACTTTGCAAGTTTTCATTCCATCTTCATACATCAAAAGTTGAAATAAAACTTGTAAGCCGGAGCTGGAGAGATAGCATGAAGGTAGGGTGTTTGCTTTGCATGCAGGACGGTGGTTGAAATCCTAGCATCCCATATGGTCCTCCGAGCTGGCCAGGAGTGATTTTTCAGCATAGAGCCAGGTGTAATCCCTGAGGGCTGCCGGGTGTGACCCAAAAGCCAAAAAAAAAAAAAAAAAAATGTAAGCTGCCACGAACACTAGTTGTTCATGGTGCTCTATGGGGCAGAGAGAGACAGTTTGCCAGGAATTGAATCCAAGGCCTCTTACACCATCTCCCCAACCCCTTAAATTTATAAAATACATTAATAAGATTCAGGTAAAGTTTATTTTCTTATGTTCAGAGTTTTGTATACCCTAAATAGTAGTACTTTACCAAATATGGTTTCTGCAAGCATTTCTTCCCAGACTAAGCCTTGTCTTTGCAAATTTTGGAGATGCCTGCATGCACGTGAATGTGAGTTGTCAGGGGTCACAGCTCAGGGAACCATATCCTGTGTGAGATGCTGGGAATCAAACCAGGTTCAGCTGTATACAAGGCCAAGTACCTTAACCCCTGTACTGTTTCTCTAGCCCCTGAGTAATTGTTTGTTTAAACAGCTAAATTGAGTTACAATTTACATTCCATATAATTCTCTCATTTGAGGAGGATGAGTCAGTGGCTGTTTGTATGTTTGAAGTTTTACATTCCTCAACACCAGTCAGTTTTAGAACCTCATTACTCCAGACAGAGGCCTCATTCTTCAACTCTTATCCCCAGTTCCTAGTCTTTCCTAGCCTTAGCGACCGCGGATCCACTTTCATTTCATTGCGTACAGAATAGGTCATATGGCTTATTACATGGATGTTTGCAAGTGACTTTCTTTGCTTTCAGACCTCACCTTTTCAGAGTCAGAGAGAGAGAAAGAAAGAGAGTTCAGGGACCTTGCATCATCTGTTTCAGATTTGATCTTTATATCACATTTGGTCCCTTGAGAGCACAGGGCCAGGAATAGCCCCTGATAATTGCTAAGTGTAGCCCAAAATCAACCTCAGATTTTTGTACAGTTAAACTTATTTTGTACGTCAGCACACAACATGACTCCTGTGGCTTTGGGGTCACACCCACTGATAGTCAGGGTTTACTCTGCAGTCAAGAATTTCTCCTGGTAAGCCGGAGCTGGAGATATAGCATGGAGGTAGGGTGTTTGCCTTGCATGCAAACATATGGGATGAACCATATGGGATGCCATGGATAGAACCCTGGTCAGTAGCATGCAAGACAAATGTCCTACCCACAATTGCTCCAGCTCCATGTGTGACTTCTTCTTAAGTAAAACTTGCAGCTCAACTCTTGTGTGGGATTTGAGTTTGGCACTGCAAAATTATGTTTAACTGTCTCTATAAAAATTAGCCTGTGTCCCCTTTCTAGCCATTTTCCTTTACCCTTTTCTCATTTCTGATCCTGGATGTTCATTTTTGCCAGTTCTTGAATTTTACATAATAGAATCTTACCAGGGTGGGTCTTTCCTTTCTGCCTTCTCTAACTCAGATGCTTCTGCTGTCTCTGTCGCTTTTTTTCTCCAGCATTCGTGTGTGTCCTCAGAACTTAATTAAAGCATAGTGCTGGGGCCCGGGAGATAGCACGGAGGTAAGGCGTTTGCCTTTCATGCAAAAGGTCATCGGTTCGAATCCCGGTGACCCATATGGTCCCCCGTGCCGGCCAGGAGCAATTTCTGAGCATGGAGCCAGGAGTAACCCCTGAGCGCTGCCGGGTGTGACCCAAAAACCACACCAAAAAAAAAAAAAAAAAAAAAGCATAGTGCTAATTTCTAATGTCTCATGTTCATTGCAACAGATGATTTTTGTTAGTCTTCAGGACTGAACTTACTTTGTACTTGTAGATGTATTATAAACTAAAATATTTACATCTAGATTAAATCAAAAATACAAATTTAAAGACATTCTCAAATATATCACATATCTTGATTGATTTTGTTTTTAGTAAGCAGTGTTTTTCATTAGCACATAATAATAGCAGTTTCATCTCTCCTTCTTCTTATATGTACTTTCCAGACATGAGGACCAAAATGAAAGATTTAATCTTTCCTTCATTTTGTGTATTTTAATAGAAATCAAATTAGCTGTCTTCAGTATGAACTTAGGGTAAGGACAGTAAAAAACTTCATTGTCGCCAGCCTCATATGAACTGGCAATGTATTGGGAAAATTCTCAGGATAGAGCAGTTTTATTACAATTCAGTACAATTAGTACTTGCATAACCTTTAGAAAATCATACATAAAACATTCTCATCTGTATAAATAAAAATCACCCACATACTTTATTAATAGCTTTTTTTACTTTTTCCCTGGGATTTGTGCTAAGTGTTGTGCTCCCATTTCAGTAGTTTTGTTTTGTTTTTTAACATTAACTTTCTATAAGCTTTTGTTTTGTTTTGGGCCACATCAGGCTGTGTGCCAGGGTTACTCCTGATTCTGCACTCAGAGATCACTCCTGGCAAGCTAGGGAGACCAAATGGGATGCCAGGGATTGAATCTGGGTCAGCTATGTGCAGGTAAATACCCTACCCACTGTACTATCACTCTGGACCCTTTCTTTATGCTTTTTAAGAGCAAAAAACATTAATATAGAAATCAAACAGAAGTGTAAAGCATTACTGCTGATTCCTACCAGATAGATCTGTCTCTTGATTCCCACACCTCTCAGTCACTGTGTCTCTCAAGTATCTTTTTTCCATTTAGTGATGGCGTGTGGCTTATGTACTAGAGAGAGTCCATTTAATTTTAGGAGAGAAAATAAAGAAGATCGTACTTTCATGGAGATCATCATATTTGTGGTGATTGAGCGCTTATTTTTAAACATATTTAAGGCTATATCACTGTTACCATGACTACAGTAACTACTTGGTTAGAATAAGAACATACCACATTGCAGTCTAAGCTTCATTTCCTTTGTCAAGTTCATTACTGAGAAATGTGTTTTTAAACTATCAGACGTCATTTTCCTGAATCCAAATTTTACAAGGCCATGGTGCTGGAGAGAGAGTACAGAGGATAGAGTACTTTCTCACAAGGAGTAATTCCTGAGTGTAGAGCCAGGAATAAACCCTGAGCACTGCCTGATGTGGCCCAAAACAATATCAACCACTAAAACTTTGAAGACCGTATATTCCCCAATGTAGAAAAAAAAAAAAAACAAATTTATAGCCAGGGATGTAGCTCAGCAGCTAGAGCTGTTACAGCTAGAGCACAAACATTGCATGTGGGGGCCGGAGAGATAGCATGGAGGTAAGGCATTTGCCTTGCATGAAGAAGGATGGTGGTTCAAATCCCAGCATCCCATATGTTCCCCTGAGCCTGCCAGGAGCGATTTCTGAGCGTGGGACCAGGAATAACTCCTGAGCGCTGCCGGGTGTAACCCAAAAACCAAAAAAAAAAAAAAAAAGTTGCATGTTTGAGGTCCTGAGTTTCATCCCTGGCACTGTATGGCTCCTGACCACCTCTGCAAGTACTCCTCACCTTAAAAAGTTAACCATTTGCTTCTAGATCCAATTATCAACATGGAATACAAAGGCTAGGCCATATTAAATGATATCATTACCCAAAATATGAGAAAGAGTGACCCAGTTTCTTCAACAAATTAATAGCAATATGGAGAAAGGGGAGGAAAGGTAGGTAAGTTTAGAAATTCAAGAGAGAGGCTGGAGTGATAGCACAGTGGGTAGCACGTTTGCCTTATACATGGCTGTCCTAGGATCCCCAGCACCCTATATGGTCCCCCGAGTCTGCCAGGAGTAACCCCTGAACACCACTGAATGTAGCCCAAAAACATCAAAAAGAAGTTCAAAAGAAGGGCTGGAACAGGTGTCTAGTGGGTAAAGTGCCAGGAATGAACCCTTACCTCTGCTGTGTATGGCCTAAAAACAGAAAAGAAAAAATAAAAGAAATTCAAGTGGCCAGGAAAATAGCCCAAAGGGGTTCAGTGTAAGCTTACATATTAAGGCCCAGCATTGGTCATCTGTGTCACACTGTCCCCAGTAACACACCAGGAGTGACCTCAGAACACTGTGGGTATTCCACAGCATAAAAATCTGCCTTGCATATGATAACCTAGGACAGTCCACGGTGCGATCCCCCGGCATCCCAGATGGTCCTCCAAGCCAGGAGCGATTTCTGAGCACATAGACAGGAATAACCCCTGAGCGTCACCGGTTGTGGCCAAAAAAAGTAAGAAAAAAAAGACTTACGAACCATTTACCACCTTTGGACCTTTTTGAGGCCTGATCTGAATAAATCAGCTATAAAAAAAAAAAACTTTTGAGACAACTGGGGAAATTACTTCTATTTGCCTCCTTATTAATTCCCCTCCCCATACACATAGTTCTTAGTAATCTAAATATACTAAATCGAGTGTAAGGACTTGTCACCATTGACATTGTACCCTTGTTTTATTCTTCTGTATTCCACAGATGAGTGAGATCATCTTTCTTTCTTCCACTTAAAATTTGCCCTTCAGTTCAATCCAAATTATAGAAAGTTATGATTTCATTGCTAGCTGCATAGTATTTGTGGGGGGGACATTTAATTTCTATATCCTACTATATACTATATATATATACATATATATATATACATATGTGTCCTTTTTTGATTAATATTTTTGTGTTGGGAGGGATAGATACCAAGAACTAGACTCACTGGGTCAGATGAAAATTTCTATTATTATTTCTCACCAACAGTGAATTTTCTTCTACATTCCTGCCAGTACTGGTTTTTTTCTAATCCTTTTGATACATGCCATTCCCACTGGCGTGAGATGCTGATTGTCATTGTAATTTGAATTTCTCTGATAAGTGACAATGAGTACTTTTTTCATGTACCTACCTGCCTTTATACATCCTCTTAAGTAGAGTATTTATTCACCTCTCCCCATATTTTAGGAGTTTTTGTTGTTGCTATTGTCGAGCTTTGTGAGTGCCTTATATAGTTCATATATTAGTTCCTTCTCTGGTACATGGTATGCAAATATTTTAACCAGAGGTGGGATTCTTTTTTAGCATACATAAAGCTAATTGACACAGATACACATAACAAAGAGAAGGAAAAAACAATAGCAAACCAAACTATATTTAAACAATGTATATTTTAGGAGTAGGAATTTAGGTCTAATCAGAAGCATCCTATAAATGAAATTGGTGTGTTACTAGGGGAAAGATGGGAAGGTATTTCTAAGCCAGCCAAAACTGGCCTATCAATCCGCTCTCTCTTTTCTCACTGAATATCAGAATTATAGGAACTGAATTTCCCTGTGAAAGGAAAGATGAATTTTGTTTTGTTTCCATTTTTTGATATGACAGCAGTAATTAGAGGTCACAAACACATCAGGTTTAGTGCTTGTACTCTTGGCTCACTTCAGTTCACTGCAGGTTACTGTTGTAACCTGGACCGTGGGTCAGAGATCTTGGGTTTTGTTGCAGTTAACACATGGAGACCCAAATAGCAAAGTGACTAGGACTGTGCTTTTTGAATATGTGGGTAATGTTAGGAGTCAAACTTCTCATATATGAGAGGCAGGTGCCTTTTGCTCCAGAATTGTCTCCTGAGCCCAGGAAGATGAACTTCAAATAGAAAATACATCTACCCCTGGTAAAAGCTAATGGACCTTGTACTAACAGTGAAACGCACACGTCTCTGCCTATAAGCATTTGTCTGCTTCCTTATACTAGTTGTGAAATCAGTGAGGCTTTTCTCATAACAAGAACTTTCCAGCTTCCATGTGGAACATAAAATAGTTTACCTCCTATTGCTTTTTTTGTTTGTTTTTTGTTTTTATTTTTGGGTCACACCTGGCAGTGCTCAGGGACTACTCCTGGTTCTACATTCAGAAATCACCCCAGGCAGGCTCGGGAGACTATCTGGGATGTTGGGATTCGAACCTCCGTCCTTCTGCATGCAAGACAAATGCCTTACCTTCATGCTGTCTCTCCAGCCCTGCTTTTTATTTCTATAGAATGAATACTTTGGTTGGTTTTGGGGCCATACACAGTGGTTTTCAGGACTTCCTCCTAGTAGGCTCGGGAAACCATATGGGATGCTGGAAATGGAACTTGTGTCGGCAGCAGACAAGACAAGTGCCCTGCCTACTGTACTAAAGCCCCCAAAATTAGTAGTCTAAATGACTAGGTTGAACTCTACAAACAAAATTCTATTCAACATAATTTGCCTTCCAGAAATCTTTCATCATATTTTTTTAAAAATTTTAATTAATATATTTTATTTAAACACCTTGATTACATACATGATTGTGTTTGGGTTTCAGTCATGTAAAGAATACCACCCATCACCAGTGCAACGTTCCCATCACCATTGTCCCAAATCTCCCTCCTCCCCACCCACCCCCCCGCCTGTACGCTAGACAGGCTCTCCATTTCCCTCATAGGTTCTCATTTTTAGGACAGTTCAAAATGTAGTTATTTCTCTAACTAAACACATCATCATATTTTTTTTGTTAAAAATAGTTTGGATCTCATTGAGGCTAGAGCGGTAGCACAGCTGAAGGGCGTTTGTATTAAATGCAGCCGACTTAGGATGGACCTTGGCTCGATTCCCAGCATCCCATGTGGTCCCCAAACCAGGAGTGATTTTTGAGCGCATAGCCAGGAGTAATCCATAAGTGTCATTGGGGATGGCCCGAAAGCCAAAAAAAAAAAAAA
>PVKC010027909.1:0-15606 GCA_004027635.1 Crocidura indochinensis
TGGGCCACACCCAGTGACGCTCAGGGGTTACTCCTGGCTATACGCTCAGAAGTTGCTCCTGGCAGGCACGGGGAACCATATGGGGAACTGGAGGATCAAACCGCGGTCCGTCCTAGGTGAGCGCAGCACCTTACCTTCAGCGCCACCGCCCGGCCCCCAGAAAAATATTTCTTAAGGGGCCGGCAAGGTGGCGCTAGAGGTAAGGTATCTACCTTGAAAGTACTAGCCAAGGAAGGACCATGGTTCGATCCCCTGGTGTCCCATAAGGTCCGCCCAAGCCAGGGGCAATTTCTGAGCGCTTAGCCAGGAGTTAACCCCTTGAGCATCAAGCGGGTATGGCCCGAAAAACCAAAAAAAAAAAAAAAAAAAACAAAACAGTTTTGCTTTGGGATCAACCTGGTAGTACTCAGGGTTTATACCTTGCTCTACGTTTAGGAGAACTTACAGGTGCTGTGTATTGAACGTGGGTCATCCTTGCACACGGCAAATAAATGCCTTACCCAGTATACCCTCTTTGTCCTCATTTAAAGCAATTTTTATTGGTGTTTTGTTGTGCATTATAGTTATGAATCAGAAATACTGATGGTGTGTCTTAGTAATCAGTATTAGCTAACCTTTAGATAATTATGATTCCACTAAGTTTATTATTATTTTAATTTGAAGTTAGGGCCTCAGCCAGCTGTACCCTAGGCATTGCTTGGTTCTATGTTTAGAAATCATACCTTAGGATGTGCTCCGAGTATCATATGTGGTACTAGGAATTGAACCAGGGTTGGCTGCATGTGTGACTACATGCATTTTAACCCCTGTATTATCTTTCCAGCCCTCACTAAGGTTTTAAAAAACTTGCCGGAGGCTCTAATAAGTGCTCAGGTGTTAAATATAATGGCATTAAAAACATTTTATTGAAACCTTTGTGATTTACAAAGTTCTTCATGGTTGGGTTTTAGACATAAAATTTACCAGGGCCAATCCCAACACCAGTATTGACCTCCCTGCATAAGTGCATGCCATGCCACCACCCCATGCCCAAATAGCAGGTTTATTTTAAGTTTTGATATAATAACATTTTAATTGTTTGGTGATATTTTTGTTTTCAGGCTTTGTTTGCAGAAATTGAGAGAAATCAGACAAAACTAGACCAATGTCAAAAATTTTCTCAGCAATACTCCACTATTGTAAAGGTAATTATCACATATTCTACCAGGAGCATAATTGATTTCTCAGTTGGAAAAATTTGTGTTGTCCCTGTAGGTTTTATTTCTGGATAGGAACAGCTCTTCTAGAGGCTGACCCCATCCATCAGTTAATGAAGGTGTATGCTTCTGGTGGCAACATACCTTATTGAGTATTCTCAGAGAGGTACCAAACATAGTGTTCTTTGGATGGGGCCAGAGAGATAGCACAGCAGTAGGGCGTTTGCAGAAGGCTGGTGGTTTGAATCCTGGCAGTCCATATGGTTCCCCGAGCCTGCCAGGGGCTATTTCTGAGCATAGAGCCAGGATTAGCCCCTGAGCGCTGCCGGGTGTGACCCAAAAACAAAACAAAACAAACAAAAAAGTGTGCGTTTGGATGACTCACATGCAATCAGGTAGGTAGTAAGAGGCAGTTAGATTTGGAGCATGTTGGGAGACTGAGTCAACTGGTTCATAGAGCGAAGGTAAAGTTTAAGGCAAAGAGAAGACGTAAGGATGACTCTTGGAGTTGTTTTTTTTGGTCTTTTTTTTGTTTGTTTGTTTGTTTGGTTTTTTGCTTATTTATTATGTGCCTTTTGATTAAGTTTCAGGGTAGATGCTTTTCTGACTTGTGTCCCACTGTATGTATCAGTAACACTTAGAAAATAACAGGCATATAGTTATATATCTTTTCTCTCTGTCTAGTCTTTCATAGGAAGTTTAGCAAACAATTACCAAAGTACTTTCCAAAAATAAAATGCTTTGATTCTCCCACTGATGTATGTGAATGATAAAACACTATATAAATGTGAAATTTTGTCCTTTCCTAGGATTACGAATTGCAACTGATGACATATAAGGCCTTTGTAGACTCACAACAGAAATCCCCTGGCAAGCGCCGTCGCATGGTGTCCTCATCGGATGCCATCACACAAGAGGTGAAAAAGAATGGGAAGGATATATTCCACTCTTTTCTCTTCATTAAAGATACATGTGTCTGGACTTTATGCCTTTCATTTAAGCATGTAACTATGAAATATCCCCCTCACTCTCTTTTTATTTTTCATATATGTAGTAGGGGTCGAAGGTATACCCCATCGTAGCAGGGCTGAAATCATAGGATTAACTAACCCAGTACCTCTTGCATACAAAGCATGTGATCCAACCCTTTGAACTATTGCTCTTTTTCCTGAAAAATGTACTTATTTTAACTAATTTAAGTGCATTTTGAAGGCAGATAATGCATATTTCTCTGCTTATTTTGGGCTATACCCACCAATGTTTAGGGCTTATCACTGGGTCTGTGCTTAGAGTTCACTCCTGGTATTGCTTGGGGACCAGATATAGTTCTGGGTGTTGAACGGGGGTTAGCCATATGCAAGGTAACACCAAACTCTATTTTTTTTCTTGCCCCAGATATTATTGCTTTTTGTTTTTGGATCCCATCTGACAGTGCTCAGGACTTACTCCTGGCTCTATGCTCATGGATTCTCCTGGCTGGGGGTGGGGGTGTTAGACCATTTAGGGTGCCAGGGATCTAACCCAGGTCTGCCACATGCAAGGCAAGTATGTGCTATACTTTCTCTCTAGCTCCAGGTAATGTGTTTCCAATTTTTTTAACCATAGTTCATGGACCTAAGGACTCGATACACAGCTTTGGTGACTTTGACAACTCAGCATGTGAAATATATCAGTGATGCACTCCGGCGGCTAGAGGAGGAGGAGGTGAGGACAGTTGATTCCCAAATATTCTTGAAAATGCAATTTAAAATCCTGTGGCTCATCTACCAAAAAGTGGAAAATACACATGATTCACTATTAGAATTAATTGTATGAATATGAAAATACTGCAAACATTGCATTTACAAATACCAACTCTTTACACCTAGACAAATACCCACTTTGGTTCTCGCAAACCTCAGTTCATAACACTTTTTCAAGGAATCAGTATGTAGCTTCAGTTTGTGCGTATTTAACTATCTTTTTTAATTCTGATTTGTTGACTCACTTATGTTGAATTTATAGCCAGATCACTATAACTCATACTTGAAAAAGCCTATCTTATGTATTTTTTTTTTTACAAGGCACATCACAATCATCGTACACTTTGGAAGTCCAGATAGCACTTCAGCATTATTTTGGGCTCCATTTAAACCATGCAATCGTTAATGAAAATGCAATTATATAAAAAATTTGGCACAAATTGAAATATGAAAAGAACACTTTCATTTTAGGAGCTGGAATAGTAAGGCAGAGTATTACCTTTCTACTTCAGCTGAAAATGTAACTATAAAAATGACCTCTGTCTATGTAAATTAAGGTTCAATTACTATAAAAAATTACTGATGAGAATATTAACTTGTATATGAATTAGCAAAAGAATTTCTAATAACTAAGTCAATACTTATCTTAATCTCTAAGACTACAATCTCTTGATTAAAAATTTAGATGCTATATGTAAAGGGATTTTTAAATTTTTTAAACTTTATTGATTTATTGATTGATTGGGGGGCCACACTCAGCAGTGTGCAGGGGTCATTCCTGGCTCTGCACTCAGAAATTGCCCCCGGCAGGCGGGGGACCATATGTGATGCCAGGAATCGAACCGGGTCCTTCCCGGGTTGGCCACATGCAAGGCAAATGCCCCACCACTGTGCTATCTCTCCGGCCCCAAAACTGTATATTTAAAAGATGCTACCTAAAAATAATGAATTTAGATTTTATTATCCCACAGCTACCTATATTCTATGGGGCCAGAGCAATAGCACAGCAGTAGGTTGCTTGCCTTGCTTGCAGCCGATCCAGGACAGATGGTGGTTCGAATTCCAGCATCCATATGGTCCCCCAAGCCAGGAGTGATTTCTGAGTGCAGAGCCAGGAATAATCCAGGATCACCACTGGTGTGGCCACACACACACACAAAAAAATTCTATAGACTAGGAAAATTATATTTAGCTATACACTGATTTATATATCTTTCATGTGTCTGTTTAAGAAATCTGAATTCAAATAAGTCTTTAAGACATTAGCAAAGAACCTTATTTTCTATTTCCTATTCTAGAAAGTGGTAGAAGAGGAAAAACAGGAACATGTGGAGAAGGTCAAAGAACTTTTGGGCTGGGTATCTACCCTAGCACAGAATACACAAAGCAAAGGTACTTCAGCCCAGACCAAAGAATCAACAGACATTGAAAAAGCTATTTTAGAGCAACAGGTGAGTTAAAGATCTATCTATCTCCTCCAGGAAAAAATAATATTTGGTAATGTTTTAATGGAATAACACAAGTAAGAGCCACCCAGAAATTATTCTTATCTCAGTTAATGTTATCTTCTAGATCTTTCATTTAAATCTTTATTTTCTCTTTATTTCCTGAAAATAAATCTTTATTTTCCTTTATTTACCACCTCAGCATCTCCAATTAAAGTCATCATATTTGGGTTGCTGCCTCTTTAGTTATGTAGAGAGCTCATTGAAGTAAATAACCTGATCTAAGCTAGGATATTTTAAAAGTTAATTTTTAAAACTTAATATTTAATTTCTTTATTTAGAAATTTACTTCTTTATTTCTGTTGTATAGGTTCTGGCAGATGAGTTGACAACCAAGAAAGAACAGGTCTCTGAGGCCATTAAAACTTCACAGATCTTCTTAGCCAAACATGGTCATAAGTGAGTGTTAAATGAGAGATTATGAAATATTTGGGGTATTTCACCTACCTGGCTAAACCAAAGGGTTATGGGAAAAATTCAAGAGTCATATTTGTTTTAGTGTTCAGGGCTTACTTCTGGCTCTCAGGTCACTACTTTTGGGCTCGTGAACCATATGGGGTCCCAGGATGCAAACCCAGGTTGACCACAGAGCCAAGAGTAAGCCAATGCTGGGTGTAGCCCGCCCCAAAATAAAACCTTAAAAAAGGTGGTGTGTGTAAGGGGGGTATTGATATTAAAGGTGAGAGAAAATACAGTGGATAAGGTGTTTGATTTGCATACAGCTAATTCAAATTCTATCCTGGCATTCCATATGGTTCCCTAAGAGTGAGTCCTGAGTGAAGAGCCTGAGCATCACTAGATGTAGTCCAAGAAAAAAAAAAGTGGGTGGGGGGAAAGGAAATCTAAGACAAATCTGATAAAATACTACAATGTGGTAAGATTGGATAAATGGGTATTGGATAAATGAGTGTCATTTTGGATTATATTTAGGTTGGGTTTTTTTTGTTTGTTTGTTTTGTTTTGTTTTGCATCACACCTGGCAGCGCTCAGGGTTTACTCCTGGCTCTAGGCTCAGAAATCGCTCCTGGCACGCTCGGGAGACCACATGAGATGCCAGGATTTGAACCACCGTCCTTCTGCATGCAAGGCAAGCACCGTGCCTCCATGCTATCTCTCTTGCCCCAATTAGCCTATTTTTTTTTGGGGGGGGGTCACACCCGGCAGTGCTCAGGGGTTACTCCTGGCTCCATGCTCAGAAATTGCTCCTGGCAGGCATGGGGACCATATGGGGCACCGGAATTTGAACCGATGACCTTTTGCATGAAAGGCAAACGCCTTACCTCCATGCTATCTCCCGGGCCCCGAATTAGCCTATTTTTTAAAGAAGTTTTTGTTTTTATCTTTGACTATACCTGGTTGTTCTGCACTCAGGAGTCACTCCTGTTGAACTATGGTGCCAGGGATCAAATCTACGTTGGATAGATGCAAAGCAAGCACCTTACCTGCTTTATTATCAGTTCCATCCCAAGAGTTTTTAAAAATAGGAATGTTCATAAATTGAGCCAGTTAGGTATAATATAGGGTCTAAGTTTACTATATTGGAACTAGTGACCACCACTTGGACTGGGAAGTTTGCAAGTTTATGGGACCAGAATGTAAGGCAATTTGTGACATGAGTATGCATCATTCAGAACTGTGAATTGATGGAAACCATAACTAGATTCTAAAGTTTTCAGTCAATATGACAACTAACCACATTATATTTAATAGTGACAAGGGATGTCATCAAGATGGAGACTTTATAATTTAGCAGCAGTTACGGAGAGTTTGGAGGATATGTTTATTTTAAAGATCCTTTTGTTTCATGTTCTAGGCTCTCAGAAAAAGAGAAGGAACAAATATCAGAGCAGATAAATGACTTAAATAAGGCGTACCATAACCTTTGTGATGGGTCAACAAACCAGCTTCAACAACTTCAGAGCCAGTTGGCCCAACAGACAGAACAAAAGGTATTTTTTTCTCTCCAAATATTGGGAGGATACTTTAGAATGGTATGAAAGTAGCTTTGCTGATTGAGATTCATTATCACTAGCTTTCCATGACCAATGTGATTTAATTTTTAACCTCACTTTAGCAACCATTTGTCTTGTGTTTCTTTACTGGGGTTCCATGATGTATTGGTCAGTCAGAAAACACTAGAAGACACTTGCTATCTCTGTTGACCCGATTCTTCTATCCTCTGCCATTTTGAGACAGATCACATTCAAGGAGATCATAAATTCCTTTATATCTAATACAAGAGCAGTGAGATTATACTTTTTTTGGCATTTTCACTCAAATGCCAAATGATGGTCAAAGTTCTGAATATTGGAAAGAAACCCTCTCTCTCTCTCAAAATAATCTTTTATGTCTATTAAATAAAAGAGAGAATGTTCATTTGAAATCATGCAGTAGCTGCACTGACTGAAACGCTGGTTCCCAACACTCATAATCATCTCATTGTGTGTCATCTTTACCAGTTCCCATTCATGCACATTTCCTAGATCATAGGAAAATTGTTAGAATTCCTGCTGGTCATCTTAAGTTCTTCCTGGATACTTGTGTGTATATGTAAACCTACAGTATTATATACATGTGTCTCTGGGATATATGTGTTCGCCTGCTTATTTCCTATGTTGTGAAGCAATGGCCAGATTATGTGGGGCAGGCCAAAACTCAAACTCAAACTCGACCTAAATTGAACATGATCAGATTTGATGTCTCCGTGATGCTTAAAATGATATTTAGATAAAAATAAAGAAAATGGGGCTGGGCAGCGGCGCTGGAGGTAAGGTGCCCGCCTGCCTTGCCTGCGGTAGCCTAGGACAGACCGCGTTTCGATCCCCCAGTTTCCCATATGGTTCCCCAAGCCAGGAGCGATTTCTGAGCGAATAGCCAGGAGTAACCCCTGAGCGTCACTGGGTGTGGCCCAAAAAAAACAAAAAAAAAAGTAAATAAATAAAAAATAAAGAAAACAAGGCAAAAACCAGCTATGATTGATTGAGACTGGGTTTTCAGAATTAATAAGCTGGTTTAGCATTCTCTGCTTAAGGGAACCCACTTCTAATGGCATGTTGCTTCACCATATAAGGGAGTATGTGAAATTTTTTAACAATTGCTTGCCGAGAACATCCAGTTCTCATCTTGAAAGATTATAAGGGGGGGGAGAAGAAAAAAAAAGACAGAAAGACAAGCTGCTGAGCACACTTATTGAGCATGATGTGTTTCCTGTACTGTGTGTGTTTCATGTTAAGTATTGTTCTGATTAACTGACATCCTTGCTTACAAGTTTCACTAACCCTTTGGAGTTTAAGCACAAATGCACAAAGGGAAAAGAGGACGACCTGTGTGGGGTTCTTTTTTGCAAAAAAAAAAAAAAAAAAACAGTCGCATGCTGGACGCTAACACCAAGCTTACACTATGTGTGCGATACGGCTGAGCTGCTCCATAAGGCTCTGTCTCTTATCTGCCCAAGGCGTACGCTGCAACTCCGGTAAGTGGAAGCATTTTATGTTTTCTTTCTTTTTCTCCTGTCTCTTCTGCTCTTATGGGCTGAATGCCCCATGTTTAGTGGTCCTGTAATGAAGATCTCTGGGTTGCTGACTATTGTTAGTTCCAGGGTATTAGAAAGAACAATGTAGTTTTTTTTCTCTTTGGTTAACCTCCAGGCTTTTTTTCAGTATCCATTTTTCTTAGATGCCAGGAATCTACAGGAAAAATTAAATTCTCAAAAAGATCTTTTATTTTTTCATATCTTCTGCTTCTGAGTATTCTTTTGTTTGTTTGACTTTTTTTTTTTGTTTTGTTTTTGAAGGGGATGCCATACCCAATAATACTCAGGACCTACTCCTGGCTCTATATTCAGGAATTACTCCTGACAGTGCTCAGAGAATTATATGAGATTGAGCCCAGGTCAGCTGCATGCAAAACAAATACTCTTACCTACTGTACTAGCTCTCTGGCCTGCTGAAGTATTTGATGTGACTATCTGATTATTTAATTTTGTTGTTACTTTGGGGGCTTACACCCGGAGGCCCTCTAAAGTTACTTCTAGCTCTGTACTCAGGTATTATTCCTGGGAGACTCAGAGGACCAAATAGAGTGCCAAAGATTGAAACCAGGTTGGCCACTTGTAAGACAATGCTCTACCAACTGTACTATTGCTCCAGCTCTCTATCCCTTAATATCACCATTTTAATATCACCATTTTATGATAACATTTCAAATAGGAGGTTTTTTTGTTTTGTTTTGTTTTGTTTTGTTTTGGTTTTTGGGTCACACCCGGCAGTGCTCGGGTTACTCCTGGCTCCATGTTCAGAAATTGCTCCTGGCAGGCACGGGGACCATATGGGGCACTGGGATTCGAACCGATGACCTTTTGCATGAAAGGCAAATGCCTTACCTCCATGCTATCTCCCGGGTCCCCAAATAGGAGCTTTTTAAAACTATTCTAGGTTTTTGTTTTCAAGGGTAATTTTGTTGTTGTATAAGGTTTTCCTTATTCACTGACTTTTCTTAGTTAGGTCTTTAGTTCTATGTAAGATGTCTGTCTGCTGTTCTTGTCCTTCAAGTTCTTTTGGACCTGATGTTGGAGGAAGAAATAAATAGCACCAGATTTATTCACATCTTGGTTCACTTCTAGATTGTACTAGTTTTATGTTCCTAGACAAGTTACGTCTTCTTTTTGCTTCATTTCTTATCTATAAACTAAAGAGTAAAATAAATTTCTATAGGACTCTTTTGAGATTAAGTATTAGTGCTAATAAATGTTAAGCATTCAATGATTTATTAAGTACACACAGTGATAACTATTATCATAATCATTGTACTGCCCATTCTAGCCTAGACCAAAAGAAAAGTTATCAAGTATTCTAGAAGTTAAGAATTCTGTCCTGTGAATGATTGCTCCATTTACTAAGATAGCCATTGAGTAGGCTACAACTAGTTTGTGGCTGTCAAGCTTCTTAAACCTCTCTCGTAATCCTGTGGTACTACACTGACAGCAAAGAAGTGCTACTTCAAGAGTCTTCTCTGTGAGTTTTAGTGCCTAAATGTTGTTATGTGGGCTTTAATTCTCACTCTTTGGGAAATGGTAGGTGTCTGTAAGTACCTTTATTTGTGAGTCAATCTTAAAATAATTGTCTTCTCATTTCTTTAATATGAACACTGCCAGAATTCAGAATGTTTTCTTCTTTGGGGAGTTTATCCTAGGCTAGATTCTTCTTGTCATCAGAATTTGATGTACTATGGTTTTTTTTTTTAATAACTCCTTTCAGTAGTTGTGCGTTTCTGATTTGATGTTCTTCTTCATTTTTTTCTTTTAGGGTTGCAAAGCAGTTGCTGGGGTGATTGACCTAGGCACAGTGGAAATATTTCCCATCTTCAAGGCAATGCAAAAGGGCCTTATTGACCAAGACACAGGACTTGTGCTTCTAGAGTCCCAAGTCATTATGTCTGGTCTCATTGCCCCTGAGACCAGTGAAAAGCTCACTCTGGAAGAGGGTTTATCCAGAAACCTTATTGATCCCCAGATGTATCAACAACTTGAAGAATTACAGGATGCCCTGTCTTTAGTCAATAGACTTACTGGAAGTAAAGGCTTACTTCTTTCTGTGGTGGATGCAATTGAAAGGAAAATAATCAGTCAGAAAGTTGGACTGAAAATCTTAGAAGCTCACCTGGCAACTGGAGGTTTCAGTTTTCCCCTTCAAGAGAAATGTTTTAATTTAGATGAGGCTTTTCAGCAAGGCCTCATTCCTACATGGCTTCACTCAGTGCTAGAGTGCCACTTGAGATCATCTAAGAATTTGATAGATCCCAGCACAGCTGAGAAAATGTGTTTGCTGGAACTGATGCAAAGATGTATTATCCACCAGGAATCTGGGCTAAAATTGCTGCCAGTCAAACAATTGGCAGGGGGAATGGTAAGCTTAAAATCGGGCCGGAAAGTTAGCATTTTCCGTGCAGTTCAGGAAGGACTGATAGATAGGCAGGTCACTGTCCGACTGTTGGAGGCTCAGCTTTTTGCTGGTGGCATAGTGGATCCAAGAACAGGACATAGACTTACAGTTCAAGAGGCTGTAAGACATAATTTGATTGATCAAGATATGGCCTGTGCTCTTCTCATAAGGCAGCTCCAAACAGGCGGCATCATAGACACTGTCACTGGCCATCGGATGACAATAGATGAAGCAGTGAGAAAAAATCTAGTGGCAGCTAAGTTTGCTCTTGTGGTTCTGGAATCCCTTAGGTCATTCATGGGTGTTCTATGGCCTGAATCTGGAGAGATCCTTCCAATAACAGATGCCCTGGAGCAAGGAATTGTATCTTCTGAACTAGCTCAGAAAATACTTAGTGGTCGGCAACACATTAAAGCTCTATTTCTACCTGAAACCATGGAAATTTGGTCCTGGAAAGAAGCAGTAGAAAATGGTACTTTGGACAAAGGTCTTGTCAATAAGATGAAATCAGTTTGCATACCCGATGTGATGCCCCACAAGCAATTAGTGGGCTCTTCAGAACAAAGCAAATTGAACAGCAATCCTTCAGTGGCAGGTCTGTGCACGGGCCAAACTGAGGGCATAGCAGGCCATAGAGAAGAGCTGTTGTTTCAACTAATGACTCACAGCTATATTAATGTACAGAATGGACAGAGGCTGCTCCTGCTGGACAGTGAGCTGATAGATTCCCTAACTGCAAGTGATGAATATAAAGCAAGTCCCCAAGAAGTGTTTGGAATTGGGCATCAAAGAGAAGAAACTCCTGAGGAATTAGCAGAATTATTGGATAAGAAAGCCACTGAAACTTTCTGTGATGGGCTTCAAGAAAGGCCATGTGAACTCCAGGTTTCTTCTCAAAGCAAAGAATGTCCTGATGAGGCAAATTACATTGAAGCAAAAAGCAAAAAGATCACTGAAGAAAAAGAAACTGAAGGTTCTTCAGTTGGGAACTCTGAAAAGGACTTGTTGGTAGGAGAACAAGGAGTGAGAACTCCAAATAGCCAGACTTCAAAGAGCAAAAGTAAAGTCAAATCAGAATTGAGAAGACAGTTACTAGATACAAGAAAGAAAGATCAGATAGAGATGTCTGCCAGAGAAGATGTTAGTGGAGAAGTTCTCCTTACAGTTCCTTCGAAGAAAGCTATGTTCAAAGATATGTCCTTTGCACTGGGTGACAATTCCTTTTATGTTGAACCACCAAGAGAAGAAAACACTTCTTTAACTTGTCAGAAAGAACAAGCAAACAAAATTGAGATGGAATGCCCTCCAGGTAAAACTGGAAGACCACTTACAAAACTTCAAAGCAAAATGCAACAATTACAGGTGGAGGAAACTGTTGATTTAGACTCAGAACTAAAGACCCAAAACACTGGAAATATTTATTCTCAGGACCAAAAGGAAGTCTTAAATAAAACATTTTCAAGTAGGCATGTTCATAAACAAAGTCAAGATGGACTTAATATTATAGATGGTAAAATGATAACATTGGAAAAGGCAGAAAAGGAAGATGGTAGTAGTGAAACTTCTTTATCATGTGCTCATTCTTCAGAATTGCTTGAAGACCTTACTTTAACTATGTTATTTGAGCAGTTGCTAGATGGTGGTATCTTGCATGAGCAAACAGGTCAGAAACTCTTACTAAATGAAGCAATAGCTCAAGGAATTGTGCCCAGTCACACTGCTGTGAAACTTATGGCAAAGATGAACATGTTTCGGGGTTTCTTTGATGCACAGACTTGTGAGTCTTTGACAACTGAAGAAGTCATTGATGAAGGTCTGATGGATGAAAAGTTATTACATAATGTCCTCATGGCAGACAAAACAATAAGTGGTGTCTTAGATCCACGTACCCACACCCTTTGCTCTGTGAAGGAAGCAGTTGCGGTTGGACTTCTTGACATACAAACAGCCACTGGAATTTTAGAGGGCCAGGTAGTAACTGGTGGGATTGTTGACCTGAAACGAGGTAAAAAAATTTCCGTAACTTTGGCCTCAAATCTTGGCTTGGTGGACAGCGATGACCTGACAGCACTAATAAATCTGGAGAAAGCTTCCAAAGGCAGAGAAGTGGAAAAAGTAGTTAGGGAGAGGTTAATTAATTTACAAATGGAAACAACAGGGATTCTGGATCCTGCTAACAAAACCCCTTTAACAGTTGTGCAGTCCATTGACAGAGGGCTTCTGGAGACTGAAGAGGCCATTCAGTTGTTGACCAAGCAGGTGGTAGATGGCGGTATCATTCATCAAATATCTGGGATGAGACTTTCTGTTGATAATGCCTTTGAACATGGCATCATTGATGAAGATTTAGCCAAGCAGCTTAAAAAAGTTGAGAACATAAAACTCCAACAATTTTTTCATCCAGAAACAAAAGAAGCGGTCTCTCTCCCAGAAGCCATACAGTTAGATCTTGTTACCCCAGAATTGAACAAAGAAATCCAAGAAACTCAGGCCTTGACTGGGAACTTTATGGATCTCATTTCTGGCCAGAAACTGACATTGACAGAAGCTAAAAAGGAAGGATTGCGGCCCTCTGAAGGATCTTTGTCTTCAGGAATAATGCATGGAATTTTAGATCCTGAGAATCATAAAATTGTTCCCTATTCAGAATTAGTAAAGAAGTGTAAGATAGATATTGAATCTGGTAAGAGATATCTAGAAGTAATTCCTTTCTCAGACATTAAAGATGGAGTAAGTGATAAATCTCTTACATTGACTCAAGCAACTGAGCTTGGAAAAATAGATTTTGCATCTACTTTGAAGATTCTGGAAGCTCAAGCAAATACTGGTGGAATTATAGATACTGCCACAGGACAGCAACTGACATTGTCATCAGCTTTAGAACATAAATTAATAGATGAAAGTATGATCAGAATGATTGCATCTCATCAAGTATTAAATGGAGGAATTATTGACATATTTAATGATCAGAGAGTGACATTAAAGGAAGCTATTGAAAAACAGCTTATCAACCCTGAACTGGCAACTATGATCCAAAAGGATTCTTTAGTGTCCAGTGATCATGGGTCTCAGGTTAAAATTCAAGATGGAATTGAAGTAAGTGAATTGAAGGAGGATTTTCTAAGGAAGAAAACATTGACTGTTTGTAATCAAACTGATGAGATGAGTTGTGGTAAAGGTAAAAGGGAGAAATTATTTCAAAATGAAAGTCAGTCTGCACAAGAAAAAGTCAAAGAAAGAATTTCAGAGGAGAAACACGTAAAAAGGAGGAGGGAAATTTCCTTAAGGAAAAGCAGAGATGGAGATAAGAAGAGAGGAGCTCCAGATCTGAAAGACCCTGTCAAAATCAAAATTCCTAGTGATATTGAAGGTAAATCATCATTGGCCCATGATTCAGCAGTGACACAGCCTCACTCAGAAGTTTGTGAGTTTAAAGATCAAAAGGTGGCTAGAAATGATAAGGGGAAAAGTAAAAATGAAGAGCAGGGACAAATACTGCCACAGGAAGAAATTTCTCAAATAGGACAATGTACATCAAGCCTAAATTCTAAGGAAATAAGGGAAAACCAAGGAGCACATATTTCAGAAATGCAAGAATCAAATTATGAAACTCCAGGCAAATTGCTAGATGAGCAGGTTGTGGAGAAATCAAGAACTACTGGGGAGAAAAGTAAAAGAAAGAGGAGGAGAATGGTTGTAGGAAAAAATGTTCCAGTGTGCAGACAAGCAGTTCATTCAGAAGAATCGAATCAGGAAAGTGCTGTTAGAGATGACCATGATTCCAGTTTAAAAGGCCAACCAATTGAAAAAACCACTAGTGAAAAAGAGAAAGAAGCTGACAGGGAGCAGAAAATTTCTGTTATTTGGAAAACTGAAGACCCTTCTTCCCAAGTGGTACCCAGAGAGAGCTCCATAAGAAACCAAGATGCTCTAACATTCTCCAACTCAAGTCAGATCAGTGAAAGAGAAATGAAGAATGTAAGTCTTCCTGTATATGTAAAACCAGAAGAAAACTTATCTCAGGAAATTACTGATGTGACTAAGGGAGAACAATTCTCTTTTGTGACCTCCAAATCTGAGTTGTCCTGCCAGGAGGAATCAGTTGGAGAAGCTCAGTCTTTTCAAGGAAACATAAGACAGGAGACCAGTTACAAAGATTCCTGTATTACTTCTAAGACTAAGGAGACCAAAGATCTGATATTCTCCTCTAATGAACATAAGGAAAAAGTACCTTTTGACTCAACAAGAGCTATTAAGTTACAGGAAGAAATTATACTTTCTAGAATAGAGTCTAAAGAAGTCAATTGCCCAGAATTCTCAGCCAGAAAGGCTGACCTTCAGGATTCTAAAAGTAACCATGAACTTAATGAAATTCCCAAATCCAAAGTAATAACTCAAGAAGTAACTGGAGAGAGATCTGCAGAAACTATAAATCCTAAAGTTTCAACTCCAAGAACAGGATCCTATGAGGGCATAGTGACTCAGGGAGATACCAGAGTCTTGGTGTCCCATCTTCCAGAGAAACTGTTCAATGATGTGTCTCAGAAAGAGAGTGCAAGGCCACAAGATGCCACCATCAGTTCCAGTATTCCAGACACCAATGAAGACAAGACAGTAGTGCCCTTAAAATCACACTCTGCAATAAAGACTGTTGAGATACCGCAGGAAAAGCTCAAAGAAAGCCCTAGAAGTGAACATACACCCTATATGGCTGCACTTGAAGAAAGGGGAGATGAAAGTATAAATCTGGAGCCCTTCAGAGCAACTAAAGTAAGTTTCCCTTACTTTCCCTGATAATATGTGTATATGTATTTTTGTGTACCTAGAGAAATTTCTGTGAAAAGTTAAGCTGTTCTAACATTCATTAATTCTAATGAAGAGTGAGTGAGACTGTATATGTGTTTTAACATATATGTATATGTAATATATATATATATTGTTTTGCTTTGTTTTTAAGCTTCACTTGATGGTGCTTAGGACTTTTTCCTGGCTCTGTGCATACTCCTGATGGAATTCCAGGGATCGTATTGGGGTGCTAGGGATAGACATGATCACGGCAAGCACCCTAACTACTGTACTGTCACTCTAGCCCCTTGAATACATATTATAATATAACTAGTTTGATATCAACTGATTTTATTTTTTTTTCTATTGAGATAATCCTTTTTTATTTTTATTGTTTTTTGGGGGGATTTTTGGGCCACACCCGGTGACGCTCAGGGGT
>PVKC010027910.1:0-15612 GCA_004027635.1 Crocidura indochinensis
TTTTAACAACTTACCAAGTCATCAGAAGGAATGCTGTTGGGTAAAATATCCACCTGAATGGATACAGTGTCCACAATACTTTTTCTTCTAGAAAGTTGATCTTCATCTAAAATAAAACAATTCTTTCTTATGATTAAGTTACAAGAAGTTGTCACTTATAAACTACTTATTTCAAATTTGAAAAACTTAACAGAAAATTAAGAGTTGATTTGTTTCTTGTTATGAAAATATAAAGCAGTGCATTCTCATACTATTAATTCTATGAAGAAGCCAATTTAAAAGTTAAATTAACAGGGTGAACTAGATATGGTTGAATTGAATTTCAAAATATGATAACAACAAGATTAATAGTTAGAACTTATGGAACAGAATGAATACAGAATCTACTGTGACAAATCATTACGTACTGTTTGCTGTCGTTTGGAGTGGAAAATATTATTTCCTGTATGTGACTGCCAAGCTAGCCTAGCCATTGTTTTTTCTCTTTTTTCTGTATTATCATATGCTTCTGCATAAACTGAGAAATGACATGATAAAACCACTACAAAATAACCTGCTTTCCCATGACTGATTTGTTTGTATCCTTTCCTTAAGACACATTCAGGGTGTCCTACCAGACTTCAAAGTGAGGAACAACTGATACTCATCTGATACACAGAGAGAATTCCAGGAAAAATGTTAGGTTCACTGTTGCAGAGATCAGTCGAATAGAAGTTGAAGCATAAATCAACAAATGGTGTGAGGCTCGAGAAGAATTATCAAGTGTAAAAGCAAGAAGAACAGGAAAACAGTGGGCAGAAACTTTAGAAGGATTTATTTTGTTTTATTTTTGGTTTTTGGGCCACACCTGGTGACACCCAGGTGTTACTCCTGGCTATATGCTCAGAAATCGTTCCTGGCTTGGGGGACCCAAAGGGATATCAGTGGATCTAACCGCGGTCCACTCTAAGGCTAGCACATGCAAGGAAGATGCTTTACCACTTGCGCCACCACTCCAGTTCCTGGGATCAACATTTTTAAAGGGAAGAAAATAAATTCAAAAAGAAGCTAAGATCAGGGATCGGAGAGATATCACAGTGGCGTTTGCCTTGCAAGAAGCCATTCCAGGACCTAAGGTGGTGGCTCAAATCCCGGCGTCCCATATGGTCCCTGTGCCTGTCAGGAGCTATTTCTGAGCAGATAGCCAGGAGTTACTCCTGAGCATTGCCGGGTGTGGCCCCCAAAACAAAACAAAACAAACCATGATCAAACATTTTTCTTTTCATCTCTATATAATTTGCTTACAGATAAAAATAGAAAAGGTACTAGAACTAGGTGCTGCTTCACAAAAGGAAGGCCTCTGAAAGGCAGCAGAGTAAAGGTGACTGTTTCAGGCAACTGTGTTGTCTGCTGTTGACCTGCTTTCCACAAGTCTACTTTGAGGAGACATTGCAGCCTCCACAGACTATGCTGCACTGCTGACCCTCGAGAGCTGTCTTCTCATACTGAATGACCCCTGGGAAGACTTCTGCTTCTCTCCCTCCTCTGGTTAGAAGAGTTCCACATTACTGCTGTCAGACCTTTTCTATTTCCCATCCCTTCTCCCTCTGCTACTTTTATCTGCTATTCCCCCCAATGACAATCATTAGTTTTTCCTTTGGTTTTAAACAGAAGCTGGATTTTAGAAGGGACCTTAAAAACTACACATAACTTTTTTCAGTTATATTTTGCTGCCACCTGGTGTATTTGTATATAACTTCATTCAGGTGACTAAAAGAGTCCAAGTGCCCGAATGAAATAGAATTAACTATATTAACTTAATCAATGTATAATTTTCATGGTTATATAAAGATATAAAATCCAATCCAATTATAAATATAAATCATAAATGCAACTGGGGCTAAAATAGCACCAAATTTCTATTAAAAAGGTACCTGAAGGAAAATAAAACTTCATGATATTTTGTACACAAAAATATGTATACATGATTTTTTTTTTGAATTACAAGTTTTTCACCCCTGCATTTCTGGCATGTAGTGACAGTGAACTAGGACCATTCCCACAATCAGTGTTGACTGACCTTCCTCCATCATAGTTCCCGGCATGCATCCTATACTACCACAACTAGCCCCCTGCATTGCTAGTGTAATAGGTTCATTTTGTGTAAAGCTTGTATATACGACGTTTTTTCTTTTCTTTTTTTTTTTTTTGGTTTTTGGGTCACACCCGGCAGTGTGCTCAGGGGTTACTCCTGGCTCCATGCTCAGAAATTATTCCTGGCAGGCACAGGGGACCATATGGGGCACCGGGATTCAAACCGATGATCTTTTGCATGAAAGGCAAACGCCTTACCTCCATGCTATCTCCCAGGCCCCACGACTTTTTTTTTATGTACACAAAGTTTGTATAAGTTTTAGCATGAAACTAAATTCATAAAAATAAACTTTTGAGGTTCTACAGAAAATAGCAAAATTCCAAAAATTTAATATGCATTTATATATTAAAAACAATAAAAATAAAATGACTGCATTCTTTATTAAAAAAAAAAACTTTAATACAGAACTTTCACAGAACCAGGAGAGATGGGATATATAAAAACATTCTAGAAATAGACTTTGGATGGATATTAATAAAGGATTTGATAAAGCATGTAAAGGCATTCATTTATTTCAAGTGTTTGTATTTTCGTTTTTTTGGATTTTAGACCACATCTAGAGATGTGATGGGTTCCTCCCAACTGACTTGCTTCTTAGGAACCACTCCTGCACTGTGGTCCAGTTCCTTGACTTATCTCCCCCAAATTAGGAGTGTTTTTAATCTTCAGTTAATAATGTACAAAGTTCCAAATGGGAAATTAAGTCATTGAGAAAATGTTACCATTCTTATATTCATATAGTTTTGCATATGTAGCTCATTTGAGTTAAATAGTTGAATGGCTATATATAAGCCTTTACATGTAAGAACAAGGGTTCATAAAGTGTAAGATAAAAGGACATGTCTAAGTTCCTAAATAAAGCTAGGGTTGAGCCAACTGCTAATCTATTTTCTCACTGCTTGAATTTGTGAAGTGATCCTTCCTGGAGGCTTCCAAAAGATATATAATAATAATACTTTTGATTTTAATGTTCTCATTATAACTTCAGAACTTACACAATAGAACACTCTCATTCTTAGCTGCTCACAAGGCCCCTTACTTGGATATTTCATTATCAAAGGCACTCTAAAAGAGGAAGACCTCCAAAACTGTTCCTCTTTCCTATTTTAGTACTACATTTGTCCTTGAAAAATATCAACCATCACTAAAAACTAATTAAAGATAGTTGTAAATTAGAAGCATGTATTTATTTTGTTCTTACTTATACCCACTCAGATCACTCTATTAAAAAATTAATTAGAATGTTTTAAGGTAACCTTCCCCTAAGAGAATTGGATTATAGTGACAGCACAGTGGATAGGGTATTTGCATTAAATGTGGCTGAGGTTTGTTCGATGGCATTCCCATATGACCCTAAGCACCACCAGGAATGACCCCTGAGCATTGAACCAGGAGTAACCCCTGAGCACCTCTGAATGTGGCCCAAAATAAAAAAAAAAAGAAGCTATAATTGCATACACACACTCTCCTCTTTCCCAAATAAAACTTATTTTTTTTAAACTCAGTTTATTCCCCCAGTATTTTGCCATATACCTAAGTGTCCAAAGCTGAAACTGAGACAAGTTTTTTACTTTCTCTTTGTCTCCCCCATACAGGTCCACAACTCTATTACTGTAAACTTTTCTAGAAATCTATCCAATCTCCTGTATTTTCTCTAGTACCTCCTTACAGAGTGCAGTCACTTCTCTTAGGGGAAGGTTACCTTAAAACATTCTAAAAGGTTACCCTATCTTCAGTTAACAGCTAATCCCTAATCAGAGTAATACTTCTAAAACACAACTTAGATCATAGTACCATTTAAAAAATAATTCAGTGACTCCCTATATTCATCAGAATAAAGTTCAAATGATCTAGCTTATAATTCCCTGCCCGACTCCATTGACTCACTTCAGAATTTCTATTAATTGCTGGAAAAACAATTTTTTTTTGTCAACCTCCAAATTCTTTCACAGATGCTGCATGTTACATTTGTTTGCAACGTAACCTTTAACCAACTCTTATATCATCTTTGGGATTTGTTGTTGTTCTGTTACTCCTGTTACTCAGGATTTACTCCTGTTTTTACTTAGGGATGACTCCTGATCATGCTCAGGGGACATGATGTGGTACCAGATAGAAGGCAAGCACCCTTCCCACTGTACTGTTGTTCCAATCTCACACACTAGTTTTGTTTTTTGGGCCACACACATCTCTGACTCTGCAGAGTAATCACTCCTGGTGGTGCTCTGGGGACTATATGGGGTGCCAGGGATTGGATGTGGATCAGTTGTGTGTAACTGCCCTACCAGTTATACTATCTTTCCAGCCCCAGAAAATTTATATTTGTAAATCTACTAGAAGTCAACTTTGTTTCATTGATAATAGACTAAATAATTTCTACTAAGTGAGAATTATAAGTCACTGATTATAGTCCTAAAGGTGTAAAACTATTATGTAGCTATCAATCTAGTTTAGAGACAAACCAAATATGGAATGAACTTTCATGGTTCTAAAACAGAACTGGAAAAGTGTTATCTTCTGGTAAGCAACAAGAAAATAAAAAGCCACTCAAACCATCTTCTAAGTTTTGTGAGAAATTTTGTAAAAGGAAGAACATGTTTATCCTTTTCATTCTTGCTTCTTTTTGTACATAGCTGGCACTGTAAGCACTATTTAAGTTATTAACTGCATAAGTTCACTAAAGCAACTGACACCTTAGAACAACCTGAAGACTACTAATGCTCTCCCTTAGAGAAGAGCATCCTTAGATGCAATACATACCTAGATAGACTTAAGCTAATTTGATATTAAGGGAAAATGTAATTAGTATTTACTGACCATTTACTATATATCAAGTTCTTGTCAATCCTATCAACTTTAGTCTTTACTTTATCTCTAGAATTCCTACTAAACTGATTAAGGTTAGGGATCTTTTTTTTTTTTTTTTAGAATTACTTCAAGCACTGTGGTTACATTGTTCATGTTTGGATTTCAGTCATAGAATGTACACAACCCTTCACCAGTGCACACTTCTTGCCATTACTAGGGAATACTAAGCACACATACTAGTTGTGCCTAGAAGTGATTATGATGGACAGATGCATATTCTGAGATTTTTCTAGACATACTATTCTTAAATTTTGTTTTAAAGAAATTCCTTTGGTTTGGGATCATAACAAGCTATAATCGAGACTAACTCCTAGCTGTGTGCTCAGAGATTATTCCTGGCAGTAGTCAGAGAAGCAGATGAGGAGCTGGGGATTGAATCTGGGAGGCACGTGCCCACTTGCTGTAATACCACATTCTCCAGCCCCAAACTGCTTAATTTTAAAATAAATATTTGACTGTTATACAGAAAACAGAATATTTAATTACTGATTACCCTTTAAGTGTCCTTGACTTTTCAACTTCTCTGCACTGTAAGGCAGGGTACATATGTTAGACTGGTTTTTATAAATAAAAAAGACCTCATCTATACTTAAAAAAATTACATATAATTACATAAGTAGATATATATTAAAATACTCAGAATTCTTCAAGTTTAATAATAGGAGGTACATTAAAATTGATATTTCTTTCAAGAACGGGAAGAAATGGGGAAGAAAAAATAACTGCTTTCAAAAAATGTACCAGGCTATTCATTAAAACTTGAGTCAAAGAAATAGGATAAAAGGGAATAAAAGAATAGAAAATAACTATATTACAACTAAGGGTAAACTAGAGCCAAATAATAACTGAACATAAAAACATAGGCCACAGGATTCTACTTTCTAAGAAGTACATTTTATGAAGCTGTTTTCCTAGAAGACAGCTGGGGTAAAAGGGAGGACAACTGACTCCTGGATTTACCTTTGTATTTGCTCTTGGGTTTATGATGCTTTTTGCCTAAAGGAAAGAGAACTAAATCCAAATTATAAGTATTAACATTTTTAAAAGAATTAAATTTTTAAAAAAATTCCAGTCACTTTTAATTTCCAAGGAATTTATAACAGACTATTTCATATTATAAAATGTAAAGGAAAAATCAAATTAACATCTTGACTATTATGAATAACTAAATTTGTAATATGTATATTTTAGTTCTACATTATATAAAGGATAGCTATTTACAAAGACTATGCTTTCAGTAATTCAGAAATTTACCAAAATCTTCATAGAAGAGGTTCTTCCACAGAAAGATCAGTTCTATACAATTAGTATTTATAATGAATAAAAAGAAAAACATCATTCTGTAATCTAACTTTTTTAAGTAAAAATTAAATACAGGGCCAGTGTGATAGTATAGCAATAGGGCGCTTGCATTGCATGTGGCCAACCTGAGTTTGATCCCCGGCATCCCTTATGGTCCCCAGAGCCTGCAGGAGTGATTCCTGAACAAAGTCAGGAGTAAAACCTGAGTAATGCTGTGTTGTGGACCCAAACAATAACAACAACAACAACAACAAAAAAAACATGCATTTACCTTCAAAAAATTATTTCAGAATTTTCAAAGAATTATGGGAAAACATGAGGAAATAGCTGAGAAAAACATAGTAACTGTGGAAGTTTTCAGTGATTTGAAAAAAAGATACACTTGGAGTAGAGTCATAAGTACAGTGGGTAGAATGCTAGCCTTTAATCCTCGGCACTCCATATGGTCCTCTGAACCCTGAGTCAGGGTCAGGAATGAGTATCACCAGATATGGTCCAAAACTAATATAGAAATTAAAGATAAATTAAAGCAAAAGCAAATAGGCTAGACTCTGAAATGTCAAAAATTGTCTACTATTTTAAGTGCAATAATAAAACCCACTAATTTACAACTTTTATTTTTGGGTTTTGGGTCACACCCAGCAGTGCTCAGGGGCGCCTCCTGGCTCTATGCTCAGAAATTGCTACTGTCAGGCTTGGGGGACCATATGGGACACCGGGATTAGAACCACTGTCCTTCTGCATGCAAGGCAACCACCCTACCTCCATGCTATCTCTCCAGCCATCTAATTTCCAACTTTTATAATAGTGTTGTATGAGAAAATATCATTATAACAGTTTAAAGTGTATCTATATATATTAAGTGTAATAATATTTGATGATTAACCAAAGACTCAATTTGATTATGAGAAATCATATAAGTCTTCAGAGATTTACCATGACTTTTAGTAATTTTCTTAAAAATTAAAAGGTCAAATAGATAATACAGTGGACACGGTGCTTGGCTTGATTTGTCTTGCAGTAGCTGGAAGGGGGTAAACTCCAGCACCCTATATGGTCCCACAAGCACTGCCAGAAGTAATTCCTGAGTGCAAAGCTCTAAGTATTCCCTGATGAGCATTGTCTGGTATGGCTCAAAAAACAACCCCCCACCCCCCTTAAAATACCCCAATCAGGGACCAAAGTGATACCACAGCATATAGGGCATTAGCCTTGCATGTAGTCAATCGGGTTTGATTCCTGGCATCCCATCCCTGAGTCTGCCATGACTGATTTCTTAGCATAGTCAGAAGTAACCCCTGAGCAGCCTAGGTGTGGCCAAAAATCCCAAACAAACCAACAACAACAACAACAACAACAACAACAAACCAAACTAAAAGGAAGTAAACCCGCCTTAAGCATATGAAAAACAAAACATTCTCTCTCTCTCTCTCTCTCTCTCTCTCTCTCACACACACACACACACACACACACCTCCTTACAATATAGTTAAGTATACTATTTTCATTTCTAATTGGTTTAGTGGGGAAAAAATCACTAGATGAAGAATTCTAAATATTTATCTTCCTCTTACTTGTTGCTTGTGGTACGTAAGGTACTGATAGTCTTTCCACACTGTAGCCGCTTCCACCTAGTGATTCTGCGATCTTGTTGGTCAAGAAGTACAAACTTTTGTCATGCTTCTCTAAAGACTTTGGAAGCCTGCTAGGAAACCAAATTCATTCAGTGCTATGTTATATTGCTGAATAGTAATATGCAAACAGTTTGAGATCAAAGCCTATTTATTATAAATAAAGCTTGAACTGTACTTAGTGATAGAAAAATCAATCTGTATTAGTTAAGCTCTTTAAAAACATTGTGTGTGGTCCCATATATGTCATTCCTGCTGTTTCCTTAATTCTATCTCAATGTAAGGTAAACCAGCCTTACATTATTGTATTCATACAATATATAAGTTGGTATTCATATACTAAATGAGTTATACAATAAGTGATTTAAGTTTCAGTTTTCATGCTAATTGAAAATCTATTAAGAGAAGAAAAGAAAAATAGGAATAGTTTATTGTTAATGAAAGATATATAAGCCAGCTCAATGGTGTAGAAAATAATTGCCAAACCTCATGAGACTTTACTTTCAATTGTTTAATATTTTCTTGTTGAAACTCTTAATATTAAATTGTCTTTAAAGAACAAAAGTTTTAATATTGTCCATATGTATATAAAAATTTTTGTTTCAACAGAAAGAATATAACAAAGACAGAATAATGCTCTTTCCTTTTAGTACATTTTTGCTACTATGATTATATGAGCAATATTATCTATAGTTTAAAGTTTAAATAGGATATTATATTCTTTTATAGAAGTGTCATTTGTATATGAACACATGCAATCTTAAGCAATCTCATCTCCATATTTTAAAAAAGATGCCTTTTTCACGAAAGATAGATTCTATCGGTGTAGAAGTCTTCATATACAATATGAAAGAAAGTGAGGGCAAAGAAAGATGACAGAAACATAAAATTATATTTTATAAAACACCAGAACACTTCCTAATATTGCTTTATCATGTGGTTTCTTATTTCCCTTCCTTAAAAATGTAAAGAATGAACGTACATGCACTTATCTCTGAAAATATGCTCTGGGAGAAAATAAGGGGCTTCCATTGTTCGAATTTCAATAACCTAAAAAATACCCAAAACAAAACAAAAATCAATAGCCTGATTGCTTAGATTTGGCAATGACATTTTTGAAAATATAAGAATAGAAACAAATATTAATCATTTATTAACAAATATTGAACATTTATAATGACCTTTCATTTGGAACTTCTGCCATGTTTAGGTTCGTTTTTACATTTATTATTTTTAAAATTCAGCAGGTAAAAACATCCCAATGTAAAATAACATATAGTAAAAAACGGTCATTATAAATCTTTTTAAAGGGACTGAAGTCTGTACTGTTCAAATGTGCTCTGAAAACTACCTTCCATATCCTTCAATGCTAACTCCTACAGCCTGTGCCTAAGGCACTCACATTCTCAAAGGTCAGTCTCCCCACTCCTCTATGAGCAACATAAAGGAAGCATTTCACACTGGTAATATTCATGCCTTCAGCAGCATGTGTCAAATAGTCACTCTTACACTTGCTTAATAAGTAAATAAGTTTGAAATAAAACTACTAAAAACCTACATTTTAGCAAGGTGACAGAGACATGTATCTAGTTTCATAAAAACATGACTCCCCATGATTGGTATCAAAGATGAAAATGACAGTGGACTTTTCTACGAAGGAAATTGGGTTTTACGTGTATATTCAATCATGTAAGTAGCTAATTGATGCATGCACTTTGAAAAAGGCTAATTAATGTAAGACTAATCTTTCAGAAGCAGAATAATTATTCAACATTTAAAATCTACCTCAAGGGGTGAGAGAGATAGTAGAGGGGTTAGGGTCCATGTCTTGCACATGCCCTGTTCAAGTTCAATGCCAAACACTACCTGGGATCCCTCTGCCAGTATCAATGGAAGCCCTGAAGGTCCCCCAGCAATGTCAAGTGTGATCTAAGAGGTCCCCACGTAGCCGTGGTGTCTCAAAGCCCCAATAATATTACATTTTCTAGCCTACAACAATTTTAGCTGACCCAGTTAGCAGAGAACTATCAAAAGTCATCCCCAGGATCTCTGAGCACAGCTTAGAAAAATTCCTCCCCCCAAAAAAGAGCTGACTCAGGTAAATTGTTTTATGGTTTTTGTCCATTTGTTTTCAGACAATTTCAGCTATGCTCTGGGTTTACTCCTGAATGCACTCAGGAATGACTCCTCCTGGCAGGCTCAGGGACCATAAAGGATGCTGAATTAGCTGTGTGCAAGGCAAATATCTTATTTGCTATACTACTGCTCTGGTTCCTCAAGTAAATTGTTTGAAAAAAAATAGCAACAATAAAGTAACATAACTTATAAAATTTAGAGGCTAATATTTATGACTTAAAAAGAAACTATTCAAAATCACATGACATATTTTAGAAGTAAACCATATATATTTCTCAACCACATTAAAACATTTAATAACAGAAGAAATCAAAGAAAACAAACACTAGTTATAAGTTAGTCACAGTATATTTTACAGCATCATCTTAATATTTTGATATGTAATTTTCAAAACTAAAATTATTAAAGCGATCAAAGTAGCTATTTGGGTATAAAAGCCAAGTTGAAAGAATTTTCTAAACACATTACCTTGCTAATGTGCTGGCAAAATGCAGGGACTGCTATCATTTGACTAACGAAGTTGAGGTATGCAGCAACCAGTGCCATTATTCCACATCGATGGAACATTGACAAATTATCCTCATTGATAATTGCACTGTCCTTCAAGTGAAAAAACAAATAGCTGATAAATCAAGATTTGGCATTTTGTTGCATTTAGCATTTTCTCTCTTTTTTTTAATAATATATTTTATTTAAACACCTTGATTACATAGATGATTGTGTTTGGGTTTCAGTCATGTAAAGAACACCACCCACCACCGGTGCAACATTCCCATCACCATTTGAAAACATGTAGGCTGCTTGGAAAGCCAACAAAAACATCACCTTATAAGAATAACAACAGAAATGTTTTGTACACTTCTCAGTCTAATAACTTCTCCACTATAAAGTCTTTCTTCGGGACATAGGGATGCACGAACACACATACGCATGCACATACTGTATATATTGTCTTAAGGTAGTGGTTCCCAAATAGTGGGGCATGCCCCCCAGTGGAGGTGCGAGGTTCCATAAAGGGGTGGCATGTTTGACCTCCGCAAACACTGTCCTAACAAGCTAAGCCCTGTGTTTATGTCTCTGTATGTCTCTGGAGCTGAGAGTTGCTGTGTCCTGCTTCAAATCCCGCTTCGGAAAGCTATGCATTGCAAAATGTGCTCATTGTAGCCATTAATCCAGACATGACCTCTGTCAGCTCAAATTATTTTATATATTTTGTTTTGCAGGTTAAAGTTTTTTTTAAATAAAGATACTATTTACAGTTGCATGGGGGCATGAAAAATGTTATCTTCTTCCTAGGGAATCATGACGGAAAATAATTGAGAAGCACTGGCTTAAGGTGTATTTAACACTTAAATGCCTATTAAATAATTTATGATATATATAAAATTATTCTCTGTATCTCCAATATGATTTAAAGCATGGGCACAGTACCATAGTTTTTTTGTCACTGAAATCAATACTCATTAAACATCTGTTTAAAGAATAAATCAATCTTATCACTATCTTAAGTATTTCAGATTTAGTACTAGATAATTTTCCTTTAAAGATTTTTTGATAAAGGTTACAATTTGATAAGTGCCTAATCTATTAAAGAAAATAGAAAAACAACTTTTTCGATTACATATTTAGTTCACACCCAGTGACACTCAGAAGTTATTCCTGGCTCCGCATTCAGGAATTATCCCTGGTGGTGCTTGAGGAACCATATGGGATATGGGCACCAAACCTGGGTGGGCCTCATGCAAGACAAGTGCCCTACCCATCGGTGCCACACACCACCCTCACATCCTACAAATTTTCTTTTTTTTGTTTGTTTGTTTGTTTTTATGGGTCACACCCAGCAGCGCTCAGGGGTTACTCCTGGCTCTGCACTCAGAAATTTCTCCTGGCAGACTCGGAGGACCATATGCAATGCCGGGATTCGAACCACCATCCTTCTACATGCAAGGCAAACTCCCTACCTCCATGCTATATCTCTGACCCCCCATTTTCTTCTTAAATGAAGTTATCAAAGCATACCTGTAAAGCTATGGCCAGTCGAATGAGATCAATAACCACTTCTTCATTGGCCAATTCAATAGTTATAAGAGCAAGAGAAGTATAGAGTAACTCATAGTTTTTCTGAACATTGTCTTCCTCTTTACATCCCAAATATATATGACGATAAAGTTGCTGTCCATTCTGAAAATGGAAAGAAAAATTACTCAGTATCCCTCTGGAAATCTTTCTTCAATCAAACAAATAAAAATCAACTCCTGTTCCCCAAACTGCAGGTACTCCCTACCCCTGAACCATTCCAATAATCCCATAGTGAGAGAGGAGCAATATTACTCACTTTGGGAAACTGGTTTAGTTAAATAAGACTTATAAGGACAAGATCCTGACTGCCTACCTCATCATCTGTATATCCCAGTAGGGCACATAGCAATACCTCATATAAGGTAAGGACTCTTGATTTATTTACAGTAAACACATATTTTCAAAACTTTAGAAAAGATAAAAATGGAGCAATAAAAACCCCCATTAAACGTGAAATCAGCCTATGTCTTTGGAGTAAAGAACATAAGGAAGAAATTATAGGAAAGAATTTTTACTTAAATGAAAAAATTCAGAATATCAAAGCAGTTGGAAAGTCTTAAGCATTTCAGTACTTAAGTCCACAGGCTAGAGGAGAAGCCATTTAGAATATTGTAGTCAGGTAGGAGAAACTGAAAGTACTCTTTAGAATTGTACCTCCAGCGCTATTTGTAATAGCCAGACTCTGGTAACAATCTTAAGATGCCTTCAACAGATGAATGGCTAAGAAAACTGTGGTACATATATACAATGGAATATTATACAGTCATCATGAGATAAAGTCATGAAATTTCCTATACATGGATGTTCAAGGAATCTATTATATTGAGTGAAATAAGAAAAAATTAAAGACATTATTGTAATAATGCCCAGAGACAATAGAAATGAGGGCTGGAAGGACTGGCTCATGATCTGCATCTCACCACAAAGAGTGGTAAGTGCAGTTACAGAAATAACTACACTAACAACTATTATAACAATGTCAATGAGTGAGATAATTAGAATGCCTGCCTCAAATACAGGCAGGAGGTGGGGGGAATGGAGGGCAATGATGATGAGAATGTTGCATGGGTGAAGGTAGGTGCTCTTTATATGACTGAAACCCAACTACAAGCATGTCTGGAATAAAGATGCTTAAAGATATTATTTAAAAAAAAAAAAAAAAAAGGAATTGTGCCTCCAAAATTTTGTAGTGTTTTTGGAACACATCCAGTGGTGTTCAGGAGTTAATCTTGGCTCAGCTCAGCGATTACTCCTGGCAGGTTCAAGAGACTATATGGGGTGCCAGAGATTGAACCTGGGTTGACCACATGTAAATCGAACATATACCACTTGCAACTGTTGCTCAGGCCACTGTGACTCTATTTTTTTGGGATGGGTAGGTGGATTTGGGGCCACACCCAGCAGTGCTCAGGGGACCATATGGGATACTAGGGTTAGACACTGGGTCTGTCCAAGGTCTGCTGCATGCATGGTAAACGCCATATCACTGTGCTATATCACTCTGGCCCCTGTGACTCTTATTTTTAAGATCACAGCTAAACGTAAAATTATTTTTTTTTATTTTTTTATTTTTTATTTTTTTTTTTGTTTTTTTTGGATCACACCCGGCAGTGTTCAGGGGTTACTCCTGGCTCCATGCTCAGAAATTGCTCCTGGCAGGCACGGGGGACCATATGGGGCACCAGGAATCAAACCGATGACCTTTTGCATGAAAGGCAAACGCCTTACCTCCATGCTATCTCCTTTTACTATTTTTTTTTTACGTAAAATTATATAATAATTCAAGTAGATAGAATTTAGGCCATATATTATTTAGAAAATAATCTTACCTTTTTCATGAAACTTGAATCTTGTCTACAAATTTTCTCTCTTTTTATCTTTAGGTCAGCTACATCAGGTATTATTCTAGAAAGAATTAACAATTTTTTTAAACATTTAAAAATTTGCTTCTTTAAAATAAGTCATACTTAGCTATTTAAAACTCAATTCTATGAGTATTTTAAATAACTCTATAAAGAGCTTAAAAGGAAAAGGTATAAAGTTACCTTGACTGCTAACTTCATTCCTTACTTTAAACACAAATTCAAAGAAAATTCATATAACCAGTTATTGCTAATAGATATCAAAAAGCACATTTACAGGACTTATTTTATTATAATAATAATTTTTATTTTGACCAAAGTGGATTACAAATCTTTCACAGTAATATTTTAGGTACATATTGACATTGAATCCAGGGAATTTCCACCACTAAAGTTGTCCTCCCTCCACCCCCCATTCCCAGCATGCATCTCATACCCTTACCCATACCCATCCCATACCCCCTGGGCTGCTAGTGTAAGTGGTCCCCTCTGTGTCTAGTCTGTTGTAGACTGGGTTGTCAACATTTGCTTGAATTTGGTGTTGAAGTCCGATCATTTTTATTACACTTAGTGATCATACAACTGTTTGGTCTTGGTACGCTCCATTACATTTACAGGATTTTCATATGATGCTCTTTTTTTTATTTGTAAATAATTCTTTTATTTAAATAAATCACTGGGTTAACAAAACTTGAAAATGCTACGTTAAAAAATTACACTTAGGGGTCCGGAGAGATAGCACCGTGGCATTTGCCTTGCAAGCAGCTGATCCAGGACCAAAGGTGGTTGGTTTGAATCCTGGTGTCCCAAATGGTCCCCCGGGCCTGCCAGGAGCTATTTCTGAGCAGTCAGCCAGAAGTACCCCTTAATAATACTTAAAAGTATTTTATAAATACTACTCTACCTATCTCTTAAAATGACACAGTACCTGATTCCTCGAAGCTTTGCTCTATTGTCGTGGCGATCCATGAGATTATGCATCACTTCCAATACTAACTGTCTTAGTTCATAGTCTTCTGTAAGTGATGATGATAGCAAAGGATCCAGAAAAGATGTAGGCAATGCAGTAACAATTGTTTTTGCTTTGTATCCAGAGGTTACCTGGTAAAAAAGAAAGAGAAACAAAACACAACAACAAAATACCATTATTAGGAATTCTTTAGAAAATTATGAAATTGTTTTAAAAGAACCATAAACATAAGGAAACAGCATGTATGAACAGAAGACTGAAGGAAAAACAAAAATTATAAGATGATGAGGACCTTATTAAATATATAAAAATCATTTATAAAGAGAACAAAACTAGTAACAGATATTTAACACATGCTAGAAATATACCTAAATGTTGCAAGTGTATTATTTCCAGCATCACCTTGTAAAGTAGGCACTGGTATATTCCCATTTTATAAGAGAGACATTATTTTATATAAGATATAATTTTACAAGAGAAATCAGAGATGTCCAAAATATACGGAATATTTAGTTATTACCAAATGAAAACAAGGCAGTAATTTAGATTAACAGGAATACATTTTAATTTTGGGAAGCTGTACTTTGCCACTCAATTATGATTGCACTGCCATCATCCCAAGTTTTAAGTA
>PVKC010027911.1:0-15603 GCA_004027635.1 Crocidura indochinensis
TGCCTTCTGAAAGAAACCATGAATTCAAGTAAGCACAATTTTAGAATTACTTTAACAGTGAAGCAGGAAGGCAGGTATGTGAAAAGGAACTCCCAACCCCCAAGACAATAAATTGTGAATATGTATTAAAACCACGAGGGGCCCGGGAGATAGCATGGAGGTAAGGCGTTTACCTTTCATGCAAAAGGTCATCGGTTCGAATCCCGGTGCCCCATATGGTCCCCCGTGCCTGCCAGGAGCAATTTCTGAGCATGGAGCCAGGAGTAACCCCTGAGCGTCACCGGGTGTGGCCCAAAAACCAAAAAAACCACGAGATAGAATTTGGAGGACTTACTTCATCATTGATAAGAGTAACCTCATCATCACCTGGTGCCACTGCAGACTCTGAGAAGATTGGACCTCTTACAGAGAGAATCTCAGCAGGAACAAAAATCAGGAAATGAATACCAAGAAAGGACATCAATGACCTTCAACCCCTGGCAACAACCCTAGCAACTGGTTTCTAACCTGTGTAGAAGAGTTCCACGTGGGGTAGGTTGGGAAAAGCCTATAATAGTCAACATAGAACAAAGGCAATGCTCCCATATGTTATCTGGATATATGGTGCTCAAATTCATGTTGCCCTCATCTACTCTACTGAGATGTGTACTTTCTTATGTTCAATGCTGGCTTGCATACTAGGGATCTCTCTGCCTCTCTTTCTTATTGTTTCTCTCTCCTTCCTTAGAACTTCCAAATAAAACCTATTTATTTGAACTGTTTGTTTTCTCCTGAAATTCCTTTCTGTGAGGGAAGGCAATGGGTCTGTAAAGTCTGAGTAAGGTCTAGGACAGATTTTGTTTTCCTGGCCTGAGCAAGGCCCTTAGATCTTTCCAGCTCTAAGATGACACCCAGCTATCAATCCCTAACAAAGATGTTCTCACAACTTCTTCATACCTTAAGCTTCTTCCTTTGATATGTAAAAGCCAACTGGATAATTACTTTGTCTCAATTTTTACCTTCCCCCTCCTGGGTATTGGTAAAATTAAGAAAACTCAGTTTTTGATTTTTGGTTTTTTTGGGTCACACCCAGCAGTACTCAGGGGTTACTCCTGGCTGCCTGCTCAGAAATAGCTCCTGGCAGGCACGGGGACCATATGGGACACTGGGATTAGAACCAACCACCTTTGGTCCTGGTTCAGCTGCTTGCAAGGCAAACACCGCTGTGCTATCTCTCCGGGCCCAGAAAACTCAGTTTTTTAACGTTAGTATAACCACCCCCCCGCCCCGCGCGCGCGCACCCTCCCCCTGCTCAATTTGACTGGCTTAAAAAAATAAGAAAGAAAAGTCAGTTTTGGCATGGAACTCAGGATACCATAAGGTACAGACTGGTTCCATGGCTCTCTCTTGACTGGTTTGGCCTATTATTTCTTCACTGTTACCCTGCTTCTTCAGACCTGTCCACATAAGGGGTTAGAAATACATTTCATAGGGTGATCTCACAACTTAAGGATTTTTATTTTGCAAATAAATAATGGTGCTTGAAATTGGACTCAAAAGTCAAGTCCTGAGAAGACCTCCCAACAATGATGAGAGCATGACCTCCTTGAAATGGACTGAGTGTGCAGTGCCCATCACCAGAACATCCATACACATGGCCCCAGTTCTGAATGTGGCAGAGGCCCCTTTAGGTGGGACAGAAGTAGAAAGTGAAGTGAAGGGGAAAGAGCTGAAGACTCAGAGCAGTGTCCCAGAGGCCAACTCCCACCATATTTTTCTGTTAAAGGTGCATATTTTGAAGACCTTGGACCCCCAACCTACAGTGGCTTATTGAGGTCACTGAAAGGTTAGAAGTAAGAAAGAAAACTCCATTGGAATAGGACCAACAACAGGAAGATAAGAGAGCTCCCACCCAGATTCTAGTCCAGGAACTGAAGACCTTTCTGTCTGAGATGACCTAAACAGCATACTGGAGAAGATAGAGGATCCAAGCCCAGCAGAAGACCAATGGAGGAGCTGTTTTCAGAATCTCCTGCAATTTTCTTCTAGGTTAATCTCTTGACCCTATATGCGTCAGTCATATTGCTGGTTAAACTGTGTATTCTACCTGTATAGATCTTAAAGTTACTGTTTTGTTCTGTACTCTACTGCAAACATAATTTATTTCCAACTTTAGCGGTTTAATACTAAATTGCACAATTCCCGGGAAATGCATAATGTTGTTAGATTTTAAAAGTTCTCAGCTATTCTAGTGAATGTTTCCCAATTGCTCTGATGTTTGATTGTGAATATTACTTAGCAATTTATTCTCAAATTATGTCTGCAAAAATGTTCTAATGTCTTTGTCCACATAAGTCAATGGAAAAGGAACTTTGGATACTATAGACTCTTTTTAAAGTGCTCATTATAAGAATGTTTTAGAAAATTTATTTTCAAACTGTGTATATTTATACATATATATATGCACAAAAAGTTCTTGTGATTTTTTTTTAAAGAAAGTTTATAAAAAGAAGCTCAGCCAAGGAAGGACCGCGGTTCAATCCCCGGCATCCCATATGGTCCCCCCACGCCAGGGGCAATTTCTGAGCACTTAGCCAGGAGTAACCCCTGAGCATCAAATGGGTGTGGCCCAAAAAACCAAATAAAAAAAAGAAGCTCAATTGTTCTAGACTCATGTTACAGTGCTCCGTGTAACTGTTTAAGAATTTTCCAATTAAATGTATCTGCAGAAAGTTTCTACTGTTTATGTTCAGAGAAGTCTATGAAAAAATTTTGTGATATGTATAAGATATAGAAAGATATGAAAAAAAGCTAATTTGTAAAAAAAGCTGTTTTGAGAATGATGTATACAGTTTAAATTTTGACACTATTATAGCCAACTTTCACTGTGCTTATGCAAAATATCAACCAGTTTTATAAGTTCTGACCTGGGGTTTCCACCTCTGTTGAGGAAAAGTAGAACAAAACTTTTATTACTTTCTAATTTTTTGTTTTGTTTTAAACAGAAAGATAACACCCAGCTATGAACCCCAAATAAAGGTGTTGCCCTAACTTTTCTTTCCTTAAGATGTAAAATGTAAAAACCACTGTATAGGTATTTTTGTCTCATTCTTGACCTTCCCCTTCCTGGTGGATGAGTAATGGCATAATAAAGAAAATTCTGTTTTGGCTTGGAACTCAGAGATACCACTAGGCACAGATGAGCACCATGGCTCTCTCTTGACTGGCTTGCCTTATTATTTCTTTTCTGCTACCCTTTGTCTTCAGATCCATCTGCCTAAGGGGTTAGAAAGACAGCATGTGAAGTGATCTCACAACTTCTAGAATTTGTATTCCCAGACACTAACTACTCTGTGTGGCAGAGGTGGAGAGAAAAAGAAAGATACTTCTAGTGGCTGCAGTCTACCCCCCACTCCCATTTCACATAAGTCACCCAGAGACCTCATAGGAACCATCAGGAACCATTTTAATGCAGAAATAAAACAGAATAATAGATAAAGGAACAGATTACTCTTTTTTTTTTCTTCAGTATTCCTCCCTGTCTTGGGCAAAGAAATGGTATACATCAGATAACTTCCTTCATGGCTTTAAACAAATGATGTTTTGCTATTCAGAATGCTTTTGATGAAAACAACAACAACAACAACAACAACAATAAACAAAACCAAACTATTTATTTGTGAGTTTAGAAAGATCTAGTTAGTTGCAATCCAAGTCTTCATTCTATCAATGATCGAAAACACTACCTGTTATAACTGTAATGATCTTGCCCAAGCCTGTCACTTTTGAGACTAGAAAAATGAGATCCTAATATCTAATGTAATGATTAGCATCCAAGTCTTCAGAATATCAATTCATTATTCTTTGAAGTCTTTTTCCAATACTAGGCTATGCCTAGACAAAATACCTGACAGAATTATGTGGAACATTTTCTCTGAAAGGCTCAAAAAACATTCCCAAACAGAGTCATCTCATTCCATAAGCTGGCTTCTTTTTCACTTCGTGTAATTCATTCATAAAGAAATACATTTTCCTTCCATCACTAGTTATCAAAACTTTGAGTAGCACTATTCCCAATTTAGCAACTTAGGCACGTCATGAATTTAACCAAGGCTTTACCTCAGCAATTTAAGAACCTAATCAAAGGGATTTCCCTTTGAAAGTACTTCGTTCCAAATTGCTTCCTTTAGCAGGACATTTATCACTCCTGTGAGAAAAGTTGCCCACCTAGTTAACACTTCTAAACCACTGCCATCTACCATTTTTAGATAAGCAGAGAATACTCACTGCTAGAGGCTTGAATTAAACATCAAAAGATCACTTAGTGGCTGTCTGCCTTTAGCAGGCTTACAGTAGAAATGAAGTGATGGTCTTTGTTATTCTTCAGAAGTGACTGACTTACAGGAGAGGTCGCCATGATCAGACAGTACAAAACAGCCTTTCCTCCCAGGATGACCCTTCTTCACCCTTGACTAGGCTCCTGAAGAACTCAAGTCTTACTTCAATTTTATCATTTCGAATTCTGTATTATTCTTTTCTTTTGCATGAACACATTAAAAAATAAAGCTATTAAATCTGATTCCATATCATCTTTCACTATATCCAATTTTAGTATAATGACCAAGTCTAACTTTTGCTCTCAACTTTCAAAGGCAAGTCCAGTTTCTCCACAATCATCTATAATGATTAGATAATAGCTTAGGTATACGGAAAGCCATAGATGACTCAATGCATTTCATAAGTACTGTAGTGCAATGAAAGGAGGAAATGATAGAGTTGTAGTTTATATACTAAAAGAAAGATTAGCCACTGCTAATCTAGTAGAGTTTAACTCTGCTCTGCCTGTGTCATTCAATGCCTTAAGGGTGCTCGAAGATCTTTTGGGGATTCTTCCATCAATTTAACCCAGAATAATCTTAAATACACTCCTCTGGAAATGATTCTATAGACTCTTAATGCTAACTATAAAATGTATAAACAAAGATGCTCTGAATTCACAGCAGCTGTAACCACCATGCATAAACATTGCTTCACCAATGGTCTTGCTTCATTATTTAAACAATGATCTCTACAGGAACACTTAACTGACTAAAGTTCAAGAAGTTTTGGTATTTGGGCTGGCATCCTCAAAATTTATTTAAAGTGAGAACAGGCACCCTCCCATCCCTTCTCCTACTTCCAGAAGCCCTGGCAACGAAAACCATACCCCTTAAAAACTTTAATATCAGCCACAGAGCTTGAAATTCTTGGACTATGTGGCTGCTATAACTCCAAATTTTTTCAATACTGTCATCACTGTTGGAACATATCAATTTATGCATCACCGTGAATTCAAAGCAACCTAATGTTTAGAAACAAACAGCTACATAAAATCAACTAGCAATAAACTGCTTAACAAACTTTTTGATGATGAATTAATGACCTTGTGAGATACATTAATTTTCACAAATGTTTGTATTATTGTACATTGCAAAAATAATTTTACTACCACTTACCTATAAACAAGCAACATAAATTATGTTATTTCATGCATGCCAGCTATCAGTGGGTAAATGAAACAAATATAGGGACATCAAGAAACAAATATATGGAGAGTGATTTAATTATCAGATGTATTTCTTTTATCATAGGAGGTATTTAACATGGCAGTCACAAGCTGTGCTAGTTATGGCTCATCTGTTTGAGGCAACAAACCAGTTTAAGCCATTATATTTTTAGTTGCCATTTATAGTTTTGACAATTGCTAAATATGGAGATTAAGGAAATTCACTGTCCCAAACTGGATGAGTGATGTGACAAATTATAGTCCTGTGTTCTGTATATTATCATTACTTTACGAAAGTTCATTTTTCTAGAGTTTGAATATTTTGTTATCTTTTTTATTTGTTTTCTTTTTATATTTTAAGACAGATAGATGCATTAAGTATAGTAGAATAATAATGTTCATAGGTTACTTTCATGGTCTTGAAACAAACTCTAGTTTTAAGAGAGACTATGCCTCCAGTAGGGTTACCTTCAGAAGGCAATGGCAATAACAAAGATACTACTCAAGAAGGATTAAATACTCTTTGTAAAATCCAAAGAATTTCCAATTTTCCAAGATATGTTCCAAATTCTTATTATTTTGAGTTATTTGTTGTATTCAATTGAGAAAGAGGATTTAGACTAGAGTATGCTCAGAGTCTCTCCCGGAGACTCTGTGGACCATATGGGATCAGAGAATCTGGGCCTCCTACATGGAAAGTATGCTCTGAGTCTATTGGACTCTTTCAACATCCTTGTGTATGTTTTTGGTTTGTTTGCTTGTTTTGGTTTTGTTTTGTTTTTTGGGCCATACCCAGTGATGCTCAAGGGTTACTCCTGACTCTGCACTCTGAAATTGCTCCTGATTTGGGGTACCATATGGGATTCTGGGGATCAAACTGCAACCAGTCCTAGGCTAGGGTGGTCAAGGCAGATGCCTTACCCCTTGTGCCATCACTCTGGCCCCTAGCCTTGTATATATTTTATAAACAACATTTTCACTGATTTTTATAACAATTTAAGAAAAAAAAAAGGCTATGATGTCTCCATATTGATGAAAACTTGAACACTCTCGGTCTGGAGAGATAGCACACCCGTAGGGCATTTGCTTTGCACATGTCCAATCTAGGATAGACCTTGGTTCCATCTACCGATGTCCCATATGGTCCCCCAAGCCAGGAGTGATTTTTGAGCGTATAGCCAGTAGTTAACCCTTGAGTGTCAGAGGGTGTGGCCCCAAAAAGAAAACAGAAATAAAAAAGAAAACTTGAACACTCTCAAAGAGTCTGGCATCCAGGATTAGCAGCATGGTCTCCTGACACAGCTCGGCCTCACTGCATATGCTTTTAGTGCATGCCACTAAAAGTGGAAAAGTAGGGCTGGAGAGATAGCATGGAGGTAGGGCATTTGCCTTACATGCCAAAGGTCGGTGGTTTGAATCCTGGCATCCCATATGATCCCCCGAGCCTGCCAGCAAAGATTTCTGAGTGTAAAGCCAGGAGTAACCCCTGAGCGCTGCCGGGTTTAACCCAAAAACCACCCCCCAAAAAAAATAACCCAAAAAATGAAAGTGAGAAAATAGAAGGAAAGGAACAAGATCTGTGTGGGACTGTATAAGACTTGATTGCAAAAACAACAACAGGGTGGTATGGGAGGCAGAGATTGGTTAGGAATAGAGAATCCCAGATGCTCAATTTTAAGGTGTCATGAAAGCAGAACAGGGAAAGGAAAGGTGAACTAGAGATGAGGGCACAAGTAGTGGCCAGTATTAGCCCCAGTAATGTAATAAGCCCCAGTGTACCTACCACACACAGAGTAACTGAAGGAGACCAACTCCCACTAGCACAATGAGCCCTTCAGCCCCAGCAGAGCATATGCAGACTGCTGGTTGGGTTCCTCTTATTTTCTCTGACTGCTGCTGATTCACCAAGTCAAGAAGCAAGAGCAAAGGCAGAAAAAGGAATGATGGACAATACATGAAAATCATAAGGTCCAAATGGCCTTAAGAGAAGGCCTGAGAAGACAACAGGACACTCCCCTACTGATGTCCTTAAGGAAGCAGTAGTCCTCGAATCAGACCTGCAAGGGACCATAAGGAGGACTGATTGCTTGCTTGTGCTGTTGATTCGTAGAAGTAAAAGTGCCTGAGCCTGGCTTCCCATGATACCTATTTATTCTGTTTTGAATAGGAGCAGGCCCCATAAGTCCCTTTCAGGCACCACGGAGCAGGATGGCAAAAGGCATAGGTAACACAGTCTCTGACTATATACATATGGCATTTTATTATCAACAGATTGATCTATGCTATAGGATTAGGCTGTCTCCATATGTACAGAACTGAAAAATGTGGGTCTCTAAGAATAAAAATAAATTGCTAGATAATTTGTTTGTTTTTTTTTATTGGTGGGGCCACACCCAGTGACGCTCAGGGGTTACTCCTGGCTATGTGCTCAGAAGTCACCCCTGGCCTGGGGGACCATATGGGAACCGGGGGATCGAACCGTGGTCTGTCCTAGGCTAGTGCAGGCAAGGCAGCAGGCACCTTATCTCCAGTGTCACCGCCCGGCTCCCAATATAATTTGTAAAAAAATATATATATATATATATATAATCATTTTGAAAGAAGGTAATACAGGAAAAAGTGGACTGTAATAGCCTTATAGTTATTATAAGGTAATTCATTTTGACCTGGCTTTGCCAAAAACAAGCCTACCATGTGACTTAAGATCTTTGACCTTAGTGTCTTTAGATGTAAAACTGAACTAGGTTCAATTATAATATACTTGGAATACTAGGATTCCTGTGTCTCTGATGGGAACCCATGGAAGAGCTGCATGGATGAGGTGAGTGCTAACAGCAGTGGAAGACTTATGTAGGCCAAAAGTAAACATTTATCTGTTGTCCATTTTATTAATTCCTCCTAATCAGACCCTTATCAGTGGGATCTGGTGATGAAATTCCAGTTTCAAGGTTTGTACAATTTCAGTAATGAAAAAGGACACGTTGCTTTGACAGGACTAAACTTAAATCACTTTCACAAAATGAAGTGTCTTTATCAGTCTCTTCCGCATGCTTCAAGGAGCAAGACAAGGATAAAGGGAATTCTGGGAACATGAATTAGGAGCAGCCTTGAAGCCCTGGGGACTTGTCTGTCTGGGCTTATGTATGGGGGTGGGGAGGGAGGCTAAGACACTTCCACATTCATCCAACCTTTCATCAGCCACCTTTGACCAACACTAAAAGCCCCGTTACTAAGAAGGGAGTGAGAATAATTTCTCTTCTATTAGTAGTTTCTCTTTCCGCCAATATGGTGTTAGCCATTGGGACTTGTAATTGCAGACATCACCCAAAGACTATGGATATAAATTTCACAAAGGGCAGGACCTTCCATTATGAGTGGAAAGATGGCTTTAATTAAAAAAAAATCAATATATTGTTCCCAATCATTAGAATCTCATGTCAGTGGAAAAATCAATCATTTTCATATTAAAATTCTTACATTCACACTCATATGTTATACTGTGTATGAGTCATTGTAAGAGAGGTCTTAGGAGTAGGGTCTTAAAGATGGGGTCATACTGGGGTGGTATCTGAGGTATGGGATCTACTGAAATCCAATGTTAGCCCAAGCCCTGACCAGACCAAGACTTAAACACCTATGTTGAAGGCTAGTCTTTAAAGAAAAGAAACCATACAACATTAGAGATTTAAAATTCTGTGGGTCAGAAAGGAATTGTCTGCTTCACATATTCTCTCCTCTTTCTTTCAAATTCTAAGACAAAATCAAAAAGAAAAACATATAAAATCATATTTTAAAGAATAAGAGTAATATTATAAGCTTGCAATGATCTTTCTTACTCAGTTGTGAGGACAGATTTTTTTTTTTACCATGTAGCTTGACTCATAAGCACTGAGGGATTCTAATGGCATTAGAAAAAGGGAAAGGGTGTCCATTTTTAAAAGATAATTTACCTACTCATGACTGATTTTAATCAGTATCAAGGATTTGATTCTCTCCTCTTGTTTCTCGGGAAGAAGCACCAAATGGAGACAGGGCCGATCTTCCTGGCAAGCATCACATATTACTGAAATAGACTCTTGACAGCATTAAATTCCCAGAGGTGCTATTCCATTCCCCCATACAACATAATAGTAATGATCTTATGAAGAAATTTTGCTTTTATGGAAACTGTTTATTTCTAAGAACATTCTAATGTCAGGCTAAGTGTGAAGCTTCCCTAATAAAGAAGCAAAAGAAAACAAGGGTCCTAATTAAAAACATTGTTTAAGGAGACACTTGTGAGATAAAAGAAAATCACACTTTACATGAAAAACTTAATCATGTGTATTGCTCAAAAGCACTGCCGATTATTCAAGTCAATTTCCCTGACTCCATTTCTTGTCATTATTTATGCTTTTCAAACTCAATTCTTCTGGGTCCAGTTTCCCTTAACTCCACTTCAGCAGATACCCACTTTAAAGCCAGTGAGAATCTGATGCCCAAAGGGGAAATAAGTGCCAGAAGAATTTCTAGTCTATTTGTTTCCTTTGCTTATTTCACTGGGTTTTGAAAATGCCAGTACATTTGGCTGTCTGTCAGGATCTCCTGTTGGACTTCCCATCTAAGACCCCACATGCCTGGGTGCTGTCTAAATACTTATCAATTAGGAAAATGAAAATGTTTTCATTACCCTTTGAGGGACTCATGATCTTGGTATCAAAAGTTTGGGTATTTACAAATTCTTGATGCTTTTTCTGACCTGAGGTAGCTAGATTCTACCCCATTTATTCCTTGCTGCTGATGTGAGCCTGGAGTTAGCCTGATTGGGTTTGAATAAGTTGCTGCCTTGTCCTGTGACCTTGGGAAGCGACTTTATCTCCCTATGCCTCCTTGCTTCTTCTATTAATTCTTTTACTAGATAATTCTAGTACCTAACTGATAAGGCTGTGAAAAAAAATTCCATCATCAAATCTATACTCAAAAGTCTTTATCAAATAATTACTTATATAATTCTCATGTTACAAGAGAAAATTAAGGCTTGGGGAGTGAGTTACTCAATACAGAACCTAAATGAGGTTTATGGATAAATTCCATGGCAACATACAGTGCCACCTACATAAGAAGGATGCCTGATCACTATTATCACCATAGTTTATATGGTTCTAGTTGTAGTTTTTAAAAACTGGGAACAGAAATGTAGCCTTAAGCTGAAACCCCAGGGAGCCTCAATATGAAAGAGGTGGGGAAAGATTAGAGACTTAGCGGTAATAAGGACACATGACCAGTTCTTACGTTTATTTCCTCTATTAGGTAGTATTCTAAGCACTTTCTAAGGTTTAACCCATTGTGTTTTCATAACAGTACTTCAATGCAGAGAAATATCATAGCCAGCAGTTAAAGATGAGAAAACTGAAAAAAGAAAGAATTCTGGGAACTTTCCCAAGATTATATAGCCAGGTGATGACAGTCATTGCAGCAGCCTGATCCCAGAGTGCATGTCTTTTGGCTCCAAACTCATTGACTATCTCTGGGCCACTAAGAAACAGAGCTAAAGGAGACTAAGAAAGATCTTTATGAGACTAAGGAGGAACTCCATGGTTGATAATACTAAATTCCTCATAGAGGTTATGATATGGTGGAAAAGAGATAACACCCCTCAAACTGAAATTTTAATTAAGGGATAATTTAGAAAGTTGTGCAAGTAAAAAAAAAATACTAACGCTATCATAAAATACTCAGAGTGGAGTCAACCCTAACTAGTCTTGTCTATACAAGACAGGATGCGAAATCCACTGAAAATTCAAGAAAGGGAAGAGAGAGAAAAGTGAAAATTTGGTGCGACAAGATGATAGCATTCTTTTAGGAGGAGTGAAGACTTCTACTAATGCCAGATGTCTATCCCAAACAAGTTTCCTGAGAGGGATTCAGACAAGACTCACTGCTGACTTTTCTCCCTTTTTCCAACTAGGTCTTCACATTGGCAAAAAACCAAAAGGAATTCAGAGAACAAGAAAATTCATGAAAGCAATAGGTACAGTTCAGTTTCCTGTACATACAAGAAAGGGGTAGAAGTGGGGGGAGTATTTTAAAGAAACAGAGAAGATAGTCGGCAGTGACTCAGAAAGTACCAAACATTTGCTACTAAATTTAGCAATACAAGTACTGGGGCCAGAGCAATGGGGCAGCAGTAAGGCATTTGCCTTGCATGTGGCTGATGTAGGATAGATGGCAATTCCATCCCCCAGCATCCCATATGGTCTCCCAAGCCAGGAACAATTTCTGAGCCTATCCAGGAGTAACTCCTGAGCATCACTGGGTGTGACCAAAAAAATCAACCCCCCCCCAAAAAAAAACACCAAATACCAGTGACTTTGTTGAAAACATATTTTTAGAGACATAGAATAGAATGTGGGAGAAATGTGAAAGGACAATAGCAAGGGTTATAAAAAGGGAACAAAGTAAGTTGGTAGAAATTATTTACAAAAAAAATGTAGATTATTTACCTAAAAGGTGACTTGGAGGTAGAGGTGGGGAAATAAAGCATTCTTCCATAATAGAGAAGAGAGAGAAGAAAAGCATTGGAAGGCTTACGGGGCTCTAATTAGAACACTTGTAGTATTGAAGTGGAAAAGAGGAAAAGAGAAGCAGAGCTACACATAAATGTATGCTCCTTATGGACAGGAAATAGATTAGTTGACATCAGTTATTTTCCCTTATGAAAATGAGAACATTATCTGAATTTGAAAAGGCTTTCTATAAAATGTGTTAATGAAATAAATGGTTCAGGAACTCTCATACAAAATGGACAAAGGGGAGTCAGAGAGATATTACAGTAGTAAAATGCTCATCTTGCTTATGCCTAATCCTAGTTTGATCCTGGAATAATGTGAGGTCTCCTAAACACCACTAGTAGCAATTCCTGAGCATACAGCCAGGAATAAATTTTGAGCACAGCTGGGTGTGGTCCACCATAGTGTCCCTGACCTCCCCATTCAAATAAAGAGATGAGGGAAGAAATTAAACTACATAAAATGGAATTATCTGTGTCAGAAAGGAGAAGACGGAATTGTAGTAAATAAATCTCCTATTGTATCTTTCCCCCTAGTAAGAAACACGAAGACAAAGAGTCAATTTTACATTTTAGCAATTTGAGGGCAGTAGAAATAATAAGGTCAGAAGAAATGGGGATTATGGTGATAGTGATTGGAAAGAATGACTGGATTCGAGACTGAGGAGAGAAAAAAGGCAAAGTATTAGTAGAGATAACAGGTAGCAGCACCTGGAAGACTTGGGAAAGGAATGTGTGTCTTCAGCCAGCCAGTGGCTGAGAAGAAGAGTGGAAAGGATGGAAGTTCCTACTAAGAAAATGGGATGATAAAATTTGTGATTTGAAGTGACAATCACTTCTTGAATGTGGCAGAGTTAATCATTGTGTTTATTTTCATGTTTCAATAGCTTATCAGTGCAGTAGATGATGACTGAGTGAGATAGAGCTATATCGACCAACTAGCAATAATGTAGGGTAAAGGAGACACTCCATAATGTTTTTCAAGCACTGTGGTCTAAAGATGGCACTGGGCCCATGATGTTTAGAGATGCCATTACTGAGAGCACTGAAAATTTCACAGTAGCTAAGAGTGGCAGTCACAGCTGTGCCTACTGGGAAAGCTAAGAAAGCATGGAGGCAAAGCTGCATGACTGTGTTCAAGAGGATTTAAATCTACCAAAACACCTTCAAGATGATGGCATTTTAGCTAGAGACTTCTGTGCACTTCTGGCAGCCCCCAGGTAAAGTACTGTCAGAGAAGGTAACTGCACAATTGGTTCTCTGAAAGCAATTGCTATAGGATCAGACCAGAAGAGAACTGTCTCTGGCCCACTGCTAATATTTGCATGCCTAGTGTGCTGACTTTGGGCAGAAGGACTGTACTTGGAGACAAGACTGGAGCATTCTTGGAAACTGTTTAACTACTTCAATCTGTTTTCACCCTAAAAAAAAAAGTAAAAGAAGAAGAATTTTGCATGATAGGATCTGACCATCTCTCAACTCTGAGCTTGCAGAGAATGTGTTCCAGAATATTTGAGATGTCATAACTTATTTGAAAGTTTCTTTTTTCTTTTGAGGAGTTAGTGGAGGAAGTAATCAAAACATTTCTTTAATTAGAATAAGCCTTAAATAAAGGAGGGAGAATCAATATTTAATTGCTATCTTTTTTTTTGTTTTGCAAAATGTGTATCCAATTAAATGCACTTGGACAGTCTGGGAAGAAATTAATAAACAGAGGGTGGGAGAGATGGTGAGGCAAAGGGAAGAGGATGTTCCCAAGCTGGGTTTTTGTTTGCCAAGTTTCAACAAAGAGCAATGCTTAGCTCCGAAGAAGCTCTTGAGAGACAGAGTTTAGAATAGCAATGCGAAAAGAAACCCCAAAAGGAGGGAGATGAGAAGACATTTCTCTAATGCAGTTCATCCTCAACAGGTGCTGGCAACATCTGTAACGAGACTATCCATGATAAAAAGCTTCTCATACCTTAATCCACACTATATTACATTCACAAACACATCGCCATCCCCTTCTATCCTCCTCCCCCTGAGAGGCAGAAATAAATAATATACTATTAAATTCACATCTCTGCTTTCTGCCTAAGAATATTAAAAGAAAAAAATCTCTTCCACCATCACATATTTCCTAGGGGAAAAATGCAAACGATAAACATAAAGACATATTTGGGGTGATTCAGGAGAAAATAAATCTTCATAGTACCAGCCACATCAACCTATTACGAAATCTAAAAATTATACATTGAGTGGGCCCTATGAAAGATGCAAATAAATGAAGAATCTTTATTAAATTCAAATGCTACTATTACTTGAAAAATGTGTCCATGTTTGAAAAATGGAATCAATTTATCCTGAGAGATGGATATCACTTTAGAGCCTTCATTCATTCACTCATTCATTCTACAACAAATATAAACCAGCCGCACGTAGGCCATGTGCAAGATACAAAACATGAAAAGAAATTTTAACCTAAAAAATTCAAGGTGCATTAACTGTCACTTGCATTTTATAACCTGTGACAAAGGGGCAAGTCATCGGATACTATCCTGCTTTCCCACCTTATTGTTTCCCCTCAATGTAAGTCTACTATAAGTTTACTTAACTCAATTTGCTCACTTAACTCAGTTCGCATTGTATCTGATGGCAAAGCTTTATGGTTTGACATACAGCTGCTCTTCATACATGATTTCATGATTGAATTTCATGGTGTCCTTCCTTTTGGTCTATAAAAGATATGAATGATTGTGATTTCCTGATACATACCTTAACTTTGATTCACTCATTCAGGCATCCATCAAATATATGTTCCTCATCTCTGAAGCACCAGAAAAATGTTTGATGCTTGCCAGATAAAGATGAAGAAGTTTTTTTATTTCTTTAAAGACGCTAATATAGCAGTATGACAAAAAGAACAGACACATCCCAACAAGAGCTCTAACAGGTGCTGGAATAGCCTATTGGGTACCATGGAATTCAAGGCACAAAAGACCCTGGGAACATCAGAAAATGTCCAAGAAATGATTTATTAAGTTCGGCACTCTTGTACTGAATTTAACTACGAAGTTGTCATAGTGTAGGAGTGAGAAAAGAAAGCAGGTAGGTAGTTATGGGACCTGTGCCATATCTGTGAGAAGAAATTGCCAACCTTGCCTTTCATGTGTGGAAAATAATAAGTATTTGTCCGACCTAATAGGTTTCAGAGTCTGTGGAGGTGATGTGAGGTGGGAATGGAGAAAACCCGCATCCTCAGACCATACCTTTCTGTTATAAAGCTGGAAGAACCATTACTTCTAACGTAATTCAAACTTACCTTTTGGAGGACTTTTTAAAAAATAAATACAGATTTTCAAAAAAAAAAAATGGAGAGTCTGAGACATAATTTTGAGACTGTTTACAATGATTCTGCTGTGTATTGATTGAATACATTGGAATCGCTTGTGAAATTACTAAAATAAAAAGTTTATAGTTTTACAGTAATTAACCTAATAATTTTATCCTAAAATATTTTACTATAATTTAACAAACCAACATGGTCATTTTT
>PVKC010027912.1:0-15603 GCA_004027635.1 Crocidura indochinensis
GGCATCTAGATTGTTTCCAGAGTCTTGCTATGGTAAATAGTGCTGCAATGAATATAGGTGTAAGGAAGGGGTTTTTGTACTGTATTTTTGTGTTACTAGGGTATATTCCTAGGAGTGGTATAGCTGGATCGTATGGGAGCTCGATTTCCAGTTTCTGGAGGAATCTCCATATCGCTTTCCATAAAGGATGAACTACAAGGCATTCCCACCAGCAGTGAGTAAGAGTCCCTTTCTCTCCACATCCCCGGCACAACTATTTGTTCTCGTTCTTTGTGATGTGTGCCATTCTCTGTGGTGTGAGGTGGTACCTCATAGTTGTTTTGATTTGCATCTCCCTGATGATTAGTGATGTGGAGCATTTTTTCATGTGTCTTTTGGCCATTTGTATTTTTCCTGTCCATTTCTTCTCCCCATTTTTTGATGGGATTAGATGTTTTTTATCTTGTAAAGTTCTGTCAGCGCCTTGTATATTTTGGAAATTAACCCCTTATCTGATGGATATTGGGTGAATAGTTTCTCCCACTCAGTGGGAGGCTCTTGTATCCTGGGCGCTATTTCCTTTGAAGTGCAGAAGCTTTTCAGCTTAATATACTCCCATCTGTTAATATCTGCTTTCACCTGCTTGGAGAGTGCATTTTCCTCCTTGAATATGCTTGTAGTCTCAATGTCCTGGAGTGTTTTGCCTACGTGTTGTTCTATGTATTTTATGATTTCAGGTCTGATATCAAGGTCTTTCATCCATTTGATTTTCATCTTTGTACATGATGTTAGCTGGGGATCTAAGTTCAACTTTTTGCAAGTGGCTAGCCAGTTGTGCCAACACCACTTGTTGAAGAGGCTTTCTTTTCTTCATTTAGGATTTCTTGCTCCTTTATCGAAAATTAGGTGACTGTATGTCTGGGGAACACATTCTGAGTATTCAAGCCTATTCCACTTATCTGAGGGCTTGTCCTTATGCCAATACCATGCTGTTTTGTTCAGTTTCTAGCTGGGTAGAAACTTAAAACTTCCTACAACCACTAACAAACACCAACCAATACATGACTGACACTTTATGATATAACTTGGAAGAAAACTGAGCTATATCTTGACTGAAACTTTTCCTAAAAATTAATGTTTCAAGAAATTCAAGGACATTTATTTATAATCATGTGAAAATGTTAACATGCTGTTTAATTTAGAAAGTTCAGTCAGGAACTTCTCCAGGAAAGTAATTCCTCTTTTTACTTGTTCGTCAAATGATACTGGACAATAGGAGATAATTTTATTTTTATTGATATGGACTATAAGTAGCAATAAGATTAGGCATACACATAAAAAGAAGGTATCTGATATTGATTAACTTTTAATTAAACATTATTTTTCATGCAAAATGTTTCTGTCATATATTATTACTTTTAATAATATTTAAGGAAACTTATTTTTGAATGCTTAGTTTGGGGGGGTTGTTTGTTTTTGCTTTTTGTTTTGTTTTGGGACCACACCCAGTGATGCTCAGGGGTTACTCCTGAAAATGAGCTCAGAAATTGCGCCTGGCTTGGGGGACCATATGGGGCATAGGGGGATCAAACTGCAGTTCATCCTAGGCTATTGTGGGCAAGGCAGACACCTTATCACTTGCGCCACACTCTGACCCCTAGTTTGTATTTTTGTAAGTAATATAAAAATATGTTACAAGTAAATAAAACTTAATAGCAGTTATGTCATGTCATCTGCAAGTAAGATGATTAAGAATACATGAAGCATCTAAGCACCTGAAAATTAATATATCACACTGATTTAGGAGAGAATGGAAATATAAAATACATATATAATAAAGAAGCTTTATTCAGCATATACATATGACTGAAGACTGACAAGAAGGAAAAATGTCAATCTGGACAATTTTTGTGTTGTGTTTCTGGAAAAAAATTTGGACACTTCTTTTTTTGTTTGTTTGTTTTTGTTTTTGGGTCACACCCGGTAGTGCTCAGGGGTTACTCCTGGCTCCATGCTAAGAAATTGCTCCTGGCAGGCACTGGGGACCATCTGGGGCACTGGGATTCGAACCGATGACATTTTGCATGAAAGGCAAACGCCTTACCTCCATGCTATCTCCCGGGCCCCCGGACACTTCTTTTGTAAAATCTATTCTGGCATTTGGAGCAAACTATTAATTATTTTATTACATGTATAAGATAAAGATATAAGAAAAGAATTTTTATTGATGAAGTGAAATACATATCACAATTTAGGCTCAAAAATTAAAAATTTTAGCTTTCAGAGATATTTAGATGGTCTACAATCAAACATGCTCATTGTGTGGAATGAGTTCATTTGCAGAATTATATACATTTCTATGGAAACAAACTTGTATTGTTTTTTTGTTTTGTTTTGTTTTGTTTTTGGTTTTCGGGTCACACCCGGTAGTGCTCAGGGGTTACTCCTGGCTCCATGCTCAGAAATTGCTCCTGGCAGGCACGGGGGACCATATGGGGCACCGGGATTCGAACCAATGACCTTTTGCATGAAAGGCAAACGCCTTACCTCCATGCTATCTCCCGGGCCCCACAAACTTGTATTGTTAACATACAAACTATAAACACTGGAGCACAGAAAATAATAGAAAAAATAGTTGGCCAATTTGAGTATATTATTATGTATAAGTACACAAGCCAGAGTGACCTCTTAGCTCTGCAGAGCATGGTCCCAAACCTGACACTCCCCACTCTCTAAATATAAAACAGGACTTTTTAATTTTCAATAGACCATCTGTTAGCCAGTTAGGAAACAGATTCAGAAAATAAATCATTCCAACAAAATTATAAAATGATTATAATATCAGAGAGAGCTTTCCTTGCATATGATCAAGCCTATTTAATACTGGGATCACATGTAGTTCACCAACAATGCCAGGAGTGACCCCTGATCACAAAGACATAAGTAAACATCTTCCCCTCAAAAAAAGTTTATGCTATTTTAATTAGATACCCAGTAATTGATAGTATACTTAGAATTTAATATATAATAGTTTAAATGGTACAATCTGATTTCATATTCATTACTATGAAGATTTTATATTAACTGTATACTAACATATACTCTAAATGTGTTTATATTTAAAGTTATATATACATATTTTGTTGCATATCTACTAATTTATTCACTTATTAAATACATACATAGAACTTTTGAATCATACAGGTTATTAATCAATTGCAGAGGTGTATATAACTAATTTTCTTTTTCCTTTTATATTCAAGACAAGTCTGTATTTGACCAATTATTTTATTTTCAGTTTTATACTCTGAGAAAAATTACTTTTGATTTTTAAAAGAGCAACCAACTGGATCAATTGATCCAGTTCAATAATAAAGAATAGAAAGAAGAAAAAAGTAGAAGTCAGGAATTTCATTATCAGAGATGAAGATTCTGAGCACCCTTGGATTGTAATGTACTCAGGAAAAAAGGCAAGATGTGTTAAAAGCATTGAAAGAAACAACAGGAGGGTTATTTGACAAAGTAATTCAAATATACTATATTATTTAATGACTTTACATTCCTTTACTCTCCCACTGATGGTCAGCTTTTTTTTTTTTATAGAATTTTTTCTTTTTTCAATTTTGTCAGAAACGCAAAGCATGGGGACAGAGTACAGCAGGTATAGGAGTACGTGGATTAGAGCTTCAGAGTCTCATATGGTCCCAGGGGCCTTCCAGGAGCAATTTCTGAGATCACAGTCAGGATAACTGTTGAATGCCACAGTTTGTGTCTCAAAAAACTAAATAAACAAACACAAAATTTTTAAACATATATCTTTTTAGTTCTTAGACATGTTGAGTATATAATTAGAAGAAAATAGTGATCACTAACTAGACTGTTGAACCCTTAAAATGCTTTTAGTTTTTTAAACCTAAACAGTAAGGAGATAACTTGGAAAGAAAATCATATATATTTGAGTAGAGGAAAAATAGGAATGAGATATTCTCTTTTAGCATATTATTATCATATTAATGCCATTTTCAGTAGCAGTTAAGTCCCCAATTCCAAAGTGTGAAAATTCAATTTTTAATGCATTGCACTTGAGCAAAAAACTAATTTTTAGTTTTGCCCTATATTACATGAAATGTTAGAAAAAAATGTAAATTTAATTTTTAAACTCAAGATTGAAGTTATTTTTCTCAGGTAGTTCAAAATTCATTAGCTTGTGTTTATTTTATATTTATGTGGCATTATTATTAGTAGGTTAAATTAGCACATATTTTACAAGTATTTATTAGCTATTCTGAGCAGTGAATGAGTCACTTTTAGTTGCAAAGAATAAAGCAAAACCATGTTACTCTCGTCGCTTTGAATGGTAGTGCTATTCTTACTATCATGAATAATAATGATTCATAGAGCATTACATGTTTCCATCTTGAGATGAAAGCCTAGAGCTATGTATAATCAAGAAGCAGTCTATGATCAGATTGAAAAAAAGAAAACCTTTTGAAACCCAATTCTGACGAATCTTTGTGGCTCATGTGTTTGGCACAGTTCTTGAAATGTAAGTCACATTACTTGTGACTAGTAACAGACTGCCATGAACCGAATACACACATAAACTGGTGGTAAATTGTAATTCCACTTAAGTTTTATAGACATGTATGTAAAGAAATGTTAGGGCATTGTGACTGACAAAAAACATAAAAGGCTGGCTGTAAAGGTGTGATTCCCAATTGAAAGTAATATATATTAAAAATAAATTGTATTCCAAACTAATAGTCACTAACAAGAAGTTTAAAGAGGGTCAGAGCAAGGTAGAGCAGCTAACGAAGTTGCCTTGCACATGAATCCCCATTCAATCCATATAAATTATTTCTTGAGTACTACCATATTAACCCTGACCATCAGTCAGTCCTGAGCACCCCCAGTTGTGAACCACGGCCCAATACACCAAAAACAAAAGCAGCAGAAAAGCATAAAGTAGAAGAAAAGCAAAAACAGAAAAAATTTATAGTTGATCAGGGACAGTTAATTAATATCAGTCAAGCAAAAAACTTTCCTAAAATGACCAAATGATTTACGTACAAAGATAGACAAAAATCCATCTAGTTATGTATTAGACATATATTATAGCAATCACATCCAAAATAAACATGGAAGATGAATTTTAATTATAATGTCTTAACAAATTATATATTTGTATATTTAACTATAGATATTTAATAATTAAAGATGAAGCAATAGTTAAGGCAAACATAATTTACAAGCTGCAAAATTTTTTTTGTTTGTTTTTTGTTTTTGGGCCACACCCGGTGACGCTCAGGGGTTACTCCTGGCTAAGCGCTCAGAAGTCGCTCCTGGCAGGCACGGGGACCATATGGGGAACCGGGGAATCCAACCGTGGTCCCTAGGTTAGCGCAGGCAAGGCAGGCACCTTACCTCCAGCACCAACGCCCGGCCCCCATCAAAAAAATTTAGATGAAGACATTAATAAAGAACTGATGCAGACATGAAAATAGATGTGCATTTTCTCCATAAAGTCTTAGGATGATTTCTAGGTAAAAAAATTAAAATTTATTTTTCTTGAACTAAGAAAAATATTCATATTTTAGTCTCTGTGAAGTAATTTTTATTATATATTATTAGAAAACTATACTATTGAATCCCTTATTTATTTAAGATTTGTGCATATATGATTTTTTTCTTTCACTTTACACTAGTTAACAAGTACACATTCCTACAGTATAGGACCTCTTTCCAAATCCAATCTAAATTATTATTGCTTCACTCCTAAATATTGCTAAAATAAGCTAGGCCAGAAATATTCATAGATCTGTCAAATTGTTTCATAAAATATATTGATTTACATTCTTGTGGCTGATTCAAGTTTGATCCCAGGCTCCATACAGTTCCTCCACTCTTCATCGATTCTAGCCAAAAAGTAAAAGTTATGGAAAGAAAACAAAATATCGCGAATTTTCTGCTGTAACCTAAAAACTAATCTAGAGAAATGAATTTATCCTGATATGGAACAGGGAGTATACTCTAGTGGAGAGTATGAAATTTAAACTTTAAATACTTGAAACCCTGTCATTAACAATATTGTAAATCTTTGTTGCTTAAAATTAAAGTAGTAAAAATGTGAAAAAGAAAACAAAAAGATTGTCAACTTATGTCAAGTTACTTCCCTTGCACTCAGCAATAAATGAATTTTTCACCCCATAAGGTTAGGAGCCCTGCCAGGCAAGACCGTTGAGAAGATTCATAAATAAGCCCTGAGTGCTGCTGGGAGTGGCCCAAATAACAAAAGGCAAAAGAAAAAGAATGAGTAACAGAAGAAATTGGCAGTGTTAGACCCACAGTTCAGCTCTCCTCAGCAATTGCCAGGTTAAAAATTGTGTGCTGATTGCCTCTTACTTTTTTCAAATCCCTCATTGTGTTGAATATCTAGCAAGAGATAGTTAGGGTTGAGTTGTAAGATTATAGGTCTATCAAGTTTCTTAGTTTGGGAGGCTAAACCATTAGCTTAATTGTAGCACAGCACTTTAGGATAAAAACAAAATTTTACTTTCTGTTTTACTTCTAAATACTGATTGATTTTTAAATTGGTGATACCTTTTAACTAAACTGAACGTACTAATATAAAATGTGAAAAAAATTAACCTAAGTATAATCTCTTCATCGTGTAAAAAGTATTAATTATGAAAATACATTTGTTTAACAGTCATTTTCTTTGCACCTGCTCTTCTTTCTCCTTTTTTGTCACTTGATAACAGGCACTGTGCTTGATCTGAAAACATACATTATTATGTTTCTAAATAGATTTTGAAAAATTACATAGCTCCAAAACTTGTAAATAATTTTAACTGAAGTTTAATTGCTTATTATTCATATTTTCCCATTAGTCAGCACATATTTTAATAAAGCTATAGTTTTGTTTCTCACAACTTTCTTTGTATACATATTGATATAGCTATTGTGATTATTATTATTTCATAGTGTTATTTTTGTTTATGTTTTGGGATCATCTCTAGTGGTGCTTAGGGTTTATTCTTAACATTTTTTTACATTTCTTAACATTTTATTAACATAATATTTCTTAACATTTCAGTTTATTAGATTGTGTTTTTGTCACATTTCTCCAGAAAGCAAACTAAACTATTGATTCATACATATGTTTTAGATGTAAATGCATATTTACCTGCATATGTAGTTACAATGACATTTGAATATAGATATTTGTAGAGAGAAGCAAGAAATTCAAGTCTCAGGAAAATGATTGAAGCTGCCAAGTCTATATATCAGAAAAGAAGAAATGTTGCATCTCAAGTTTGAAAGCAGTTTGCAAAAAACTTCTTGCTTTAGAAAACTTTGGGGAAAACCTTGGGAAAAACTTGGTTTTGTGCATATGGTAAGAAAACATGAAAGTCAAGGAAGAGTGCTGTGTTTTGATGTCATGGCATACAAGTGATAAATTTTCCATATCTCTTTTTATTATTATTTGTACATGTAGTAAAAGTTAAGTAAAAGATTTTAAAGAATAGTAAATGAATCTCAAAAGAAATAACTAGTCTTTGACCAAATATCTGCACTCATGATCTAGCCAAATTGACACATACATTTAATCATTAAGATTTGTTTCAGTTATTTTAATAATTATGTTCATCGAATCACTGCAAGTTGGGGAATAGTAAAAACTAAGCAATAAAAACCACTGTTTGTCTAGAGTAGTATTTCCCAAATAAGTCAATACCGTGCCCTGAACCTTAAATATGTACTGAAGGATACAGTGTAGGTAGCACATTTTCTTATATGGAGAAAGAAGACAGATTTCCTAGAGGGTGTTGAGATATATTTTTCTGAAAGAGAAGCTATAAGTCAAATAAATTTAATGAGCTCTGGAAACTTTTTATTATGATTTGTTCTTATTTTGTTTCACTTTTGCATAAAATGCTAAGTATCACTAGTTATGCCCCAAAAGAAAAAATCAGTGTCAACAATTATTGTATTCAAGCAATATTTAGAAGACTTATAGAGAGCAGTTAAGCACTATATATAAAGTGAACCTGGATATTGTACATTGAGGTTGTTTATAAGTGAATTAATTATGTACATCAAACAGTAATTGTTAATAATTTGTAAATATTGTATTCAATGCGTAAGTACATGTATAAAGAAATTGTATGTCTTTTATGAAGATTGTTTTGGGAGAAGGAAAGGAACTTGAGTCATTGGTGATTGGATGATGACACTAGAGATGGGTCTGAAGTTAGAACATTGACTGTATGAAATCTATTATTAAAATTTGCAAACCATGGACCCTTTATAAAACATATTTAAAAACTAAATAAATTCTTCTCACTTATAATAAAAATGTAATAAATTCGGTAGCCGGGCAGTGGCGCTCTAGGTAAGGTGCCTGCCTTGCCCGCGCTAGCCTAGGCCAGACCGCGGTTCAATCCTCCCGTTCCCATATGGTCCCCAAAGCCAGGAGCGACTTCTGAGCGCATAGCCAGGAGTAACCCCTGAGCGTCACCAGGTGTGGCCTGAAAACCAAAAAAAAAAAAAAAAAAAAAATTCAATTTTCTTTCTCCATTCTCAAGTTTTTGTTTAAATAAATGTTCAATGTTGCATGATTTTCTGCCATTTTAAATGCATACCTATATTCCATCTTCTATAAAGTTTTTATTTTATCTTATAATACTGTATTCTCTCTCTTCTGAGAACTAATTAAACTTGATCATGCTAAATTGTCAGATGAGACAATATCTGTGTATTTATTGTAAGCTGCTATTGGACTTTTGGCCCAAGGACTTATAATATCTTAATACAATGTATAATTGGGGACCACAGGTAGCACACTTGATGATTCTTAGGGTTTGTCCTTGCCTCTATGGTCAACAATCACTCTTGGTTTTACTAGGAAACTATACAATGCTGGCAATTAAACAGGGGCTGAGTTGGAACAAGAAAAACATCTTATCCCTTTATCTTTCCATACAAAAATTGTGCAATGTGCTTATCTACATGTTGATAGCTCTATAATTTATTTGTTTGAAAATTAGAAGTGAATGAATATGATTAATATATCCCTAAAATCAAGAACAGGATCTGGCATGAAGAAAATGCTCAATAAATATTTGTTGTATAAGTGAATGCAACTATTCTTATAATCATTCAACTGTATCCTACTTTCTAGGAATCTGATTTTTTTTTAATTTCCCCAAATGAGTTAAAAAAATGACAAAAAAAGCTCACTTTCTTCAAGCATTTCATCTCACCTGACTATTCATATGTGCCAAATTTCAAGCATTTGTTCTCGGTGGTTTCACTATTGGAATCTTTTCCACTGATCTTTGCCAAGAGAGATTTGTTAATTCAGATCTTGGCATGGTTTTCACCTCTTTAGCAACACCTTTTCTGACCACATAATCTAAAAGAGCTACCCTGTTACTTTAATAACTACATTTTATTTTAGTACCTTGCATCCTGTTATATTAGCAACAGAAATTTTGTTCTTTGTTTTACTTTATCCTTACACAAATAAGTTTGCCTGCCTAGCATAAGAATCTAGTCAGTTTTATGTTCTGAGCAGTGTACACAGTAGACATTCAATAAATATTTATAAAATAATTAATCAAACTGAGTCATAAGTATTTAATATATTGTCCATGCAAATATACTTATGTGATATGTATGAAATTTATAAATTTACATGTAGTTAAGTGTCAAATGTAATGTCTATAAAAATATAATGAATGTAATTGACTATTGCTGGAGACCATATAATATCTTAAATTCTAGCCATTATGTCCTGCTCAAGAATATAAAATACAAACAAAATATTTATAATCAGCTTGGGTCAGATATTCAGTGTAACAGAAAAAGGAGTATAAACCCTTTTAACATTACAACAAAATCAAAAATTGAAAAGCATATTTAATATTTTATAGGTCCTCTCCCCAAAAATGTTCCCCACTATCATGATTCATCTCTTTATGAAGACAGCTTAACTGTGACAAAACATCAAGTTCATGTCATAGTTTTCAATATTCATTTACTGCATTGTTGGATACTCCTTATTTACTGAAAATCCCAGATCAAAAAATTTTAAGCTGGAAACATTTTAAAGTGTAGTTGAAATTGCTCAATCAGTAGGTTGATATACTAAAATGTTTAATATCAAAACTAAAAGTGATTTAAATAATATAGGAATTATAAAGAATCTAGACACTGGATATATAAAATATATAAATACTTAAATAAATGACATAGATAAACATTATGAGGTAAATAATTACATAGTATGAAATAACACTAGCAAACGTGTTATAGTCTTTTTTGCAAATATAAAATGTAAGTGTCGATATAGTAAGACATCCAAAAAAGAACTACATTTGCATTTAGATTAATACAATAGGCAAATTTTATAGCTCAAACCAAAGGTACAGTGGATAAAAACAGTATTTTCTAAATAAAATGTAATTAGTAAAAATATTGATATTAAATCATTTTTGAAAAATGATTACAGGACTTGTATACTTGATATACTCAATGAACAACAATGAAATATTTTAGATGTAACAATATAAATATATACTTATGTAAGCTATTTTCTGTGGTATAGGTAAAATTTTAAAGTTAATCAATTATAAGGTATATATAATTTTTAAAACCTAGATATCTAGAGATATATAAAGATAAAAATATCTAACTTTCATAGAGCAGCAAAAATAATATTAAAAGGATAATTAGAAAGAAAAAACCCCACAAAGAACAGTTCTAATTATTTGTTACTATTCTTACAATTGTTAATTAGCTAGGCAAATGAGCTGAGAATAGTAGACAATCTTTATTTTGTAATAAATTTACATTTTTCTCATTGTGTTTTTAATGCAGCAGACAATATACTCATTATTTCAAAATTTACAATATAAATTAAATTTAGCTCCCTATGCATCCTGAGTCCTATCAAAACAAATAAAATGTTCACTTAAATATCACCACTGAGAAATTTTGTCTCATAGTTTTAATGTATTTCTCATAACACTTTGAGAGTGCTTTAATACAATGTTAAGTATTGATTTGTCAAAGGTTATTTAATTTAGAAATTGTGATTAACATGTCATTGATTTCTGAAAATGTTGGTGTGGTATGTATTTTTTCTTGTGTCAAATAAATGTTTGTCTATTTTATAGAAACAATTCTCATAAATTAGTTTAACTTATTGGTATAAATGGATATAGAAATATTACCCAATATCTGTAATATATAAAAATAAATGATAAAAAGCTTGTAAAAATTTCAGAAAAAAGAAAAGTCATTCTAAAAAATGTACCCTAAAACTGTTTCTTGACTGAAGACTACTCAAAAAGCAACACAACTGAATTTATGGCTTTATTTTATTTATAATTTTAAATAATTGCATAGGGTGTAAGACTATGAATGATATGACAAAGTTGTAGATAATAAAGGAGTGTATTGGGAATATAATTAAAACTGAATGAATTATTTTTATGAGAGTAGGCAGTACTAATAACTGGATTAAAAAATAGATAATAGCTCTGCTAAGAACACTGAGGACCGAGGGGACTCTCTTCCTGCTTCTGATGATGCCAACTTTACACTCAGAAAAGTAGTAAGGGACAAAGATGGACATTATGTACTAATCAAGGGATATGTGCAACAGGAAGAAATCAGACTATTAAACATATATGCACCCAATGAGAGACCAGCAAATTATCTAATACAGTTACTGACAAATCTGAAAGAAGATATCAATGATAACACAATAATTATGGGAGACCTCAACATGGCCCTATCAACACTTGATAGGTCAACCAGATTGAAACCCAACAAAAACATACTAGTCCTGAATAGAGAAATGGAAGAAAGAGGACTAGTAGATATATATAGGACACTCTATCCCAAAAACACTGGATACACATTCTTCTCCAATGTACATGGGTCATTCTCCAGGATAGACTATATGTTGACACATAAAACATACCTCCACAAATTAAAGAGGATAGAAATCTCACAGGCTACCTTTCTGACCACAAGGCTCTGAAATTAGATGTGAACTACAAAGCCACACAGAAGAAAAACATTAACAACTGGAAATTAAACACCCTGCTACTGAACAATCAGTGGGTCTGAGATCAAATCAAAAAGGAAATAAAAACTTTCCTGGAAACAAATAATAATGAAGACACAACTCTCCAGAATCTATGGGACATAGCAAAAGCGGTCCTGAGAGGAAATTTTATAGCTCTACAAGCACACATCAGGAAGGAAGAAGGGGCTTACCTGAATAACCTAAGGACACAACTCAAAAAATTATAAAATGACCAACAAAAGGAAGCAAAAATAGGGAGACAGAGGAAATAACAAAGCTGAAAGCAGAACTCAATGAAATGGAAAACCGAAGAACAATCTGAAAGATCAACGTAAGCAGAAGCTGGTTCTTTGAAAAAATAAACAAGATTGATAGGCCATTGGCAAAACTCACAAAGAAAGAGAGAGAAATCTGATAACCCGTATTAGAAATGAAAAGGGGGAGATAACAACAGATACTGTAGATATCCAAAGGGTAATCAGAGACTACTTTGAGAAACTTTATGCTACTAAACATGAGAACCTGGAAGAAATGGAAAAATTCTTGGACACATATAACCTTCTACACTTAAATAAGGAGGAGGTAGAATTTCTAAACTCCCCCATCACTACTGAGGAAATTGAAAGTGTAATCAAACAGCTGCCCAAAAAGAAAAGCCCAGGCCCAGATGGATTTCCTAATGAATTTTTTCAAATATTTCAAGAGGTGCTACTACCAATCCTAGCCAGATTGTTCCATGAAATAGAAAAAAAACGAGAATACTCCCAAACAGCTTTTTTTTTTAAATTTAAATTTTTATTGTGACTGAAGTTCATTACATAGAATTATTTACGGTACATAATGACAATGAATGAAGGACATTCCCACCACCAATGTAGTCCTCTCTCCACTCCTGTTCCCAGCTTGTCTCCCATATCTCCCTCCTTTGCTCTCCAGCTCTCCCCCCACCCCCAGAATACTAGTGTAACTGGTCTCCACTTAGCAGCTTGTTGTAGGTCGTGTATCTATTCTGTTTGGTGTTCCAGACTGATCATTTTTTATTTACACTGCATGGTCATATGACTGGCTCTGGTGACATCCTTTATGAAGCCAACATCACCTTGATACCAAAACCAGACAGAGATGCTGCCAAAAAAAGAAAATTACAGACCAATATCCCTGATGAATGTCGATGCAAAGATCTTCAACAAAATTCTGGCAAATAGCATCCAATGCGTCATCAAGAAGATCATACACCACGATCAAGTAAGTTTCATTCCAGGAATGCAGGGTTGGTTTAACATCCGTAAATCTATCAACATCATACACAACATCAACAAGAAGAAAAATAAAAATCACATGATCATATCAATAGATGCAGGAAAGCATTTGATAAGGTCCAACACCCATTCTTAATCAAAACTCTCAGCAAGATGGGAATGGAAGGAACCTTCCTCAATCTAGTTGAAGCCATCTACCATAAACCAATGGCAAATATCATCCTTAATGGAGAAAAATTAAACCCTTCCCTCTAAATTCTGGTACAAGACAAGGCTGTCCGCTCTCACCACTCCTCTTCAACATAGTACGGGAAGTACTCGCTATAGCGATCAGGCAAGAAAAGGATATCAAGGAAATCCAGATAGGAAAGGAAGAAGTCAAGCTCTCATTGTTTGCAGATGACATGATACTCTACCTAGAAAACCCTAAAGACTATCAAAAAGCTTCTAGAAACAATAGACTCCTATAGCAAGGTGACAGGCTACAAAATTAACACACAGAAATCATTGGCCTTTTTATACACCAATAATGATAGGGAAGAGAAGGAAATCAAGAAGGCAATCCCATTCACAGTAGCACCACACAAAATCAAATATCTTGGAGTCAACTTGACCAAAGACATGAAGGAACTAAACAAAGAAAATTATAAAGCCCTTCTCCAAGAAATAAGAGATGACACATGGAAATGGAAACACATACCCTGCTCATGGATTGGCAGGATTAACATCATTAAAATGGCAATTGTCCCCAAAGCATTATACAGGTTTAATGCCATCCTTATAAAGATACCCATGACATTCTTCAAAGAAGTGGATCAAGCACTTATGAAGTTCATCTGGAACAATAAACACCCTAGAATAGCTAAAGCACTACTAGGGAAAAGGAAAATGGGAGGCATTATTTTCCCCAACTTTAAACTCTACTAAAAAGCAATAGTTATCAAAACAGCATGGTATTGGAATAAAGACAGACCTTCAGATCAGTGGAATAGGCTTGAATTCTCAGACATTGTTCCCCAGACATACAAGTACCTAATTTTTGACAAAGGAGCAAGAAATCCTAGGTGGAGCAGGGAAAACCTCTTCAACAAGTGGTGCTGGCAGAACTGGTTTGCCACTTGAAAAAAAGCGAACATAGACCCCCAGTTAACATCATGCACGAAGGTAAAATCCAAATAGACTAAAGAACTTGATATCTGACCTGATGCCATAATGTATATAGAACAACACGTCGGTAAAACACTCCATGACATTGAGGCAAAAGGCATCTTCAAGGAGGAAACTACACTTTCCAAACAAGTGGAAGCAGAGATCAACAGATGGGAATACATTAAACTCAGAAGTTTCTGCACCTCAAAAGAAATAGTGCCCAGGATACAAGAGTTACCCACCGAGTGGGAGAAACTATTCACCCAACACCCATCAGATAAGGGGCTAATATCCAAAATATACAGGACACTGACAGAACTTTACAAGAAAAAAAACATCAAATTCCATCAAAAAATGGGGAAAAGAAATGAACAGACACTTTGATAAAAAAGAAATACAAATGGCCAAAAGGCACATGAAAAAATGCTCCTCGTCACTAATCATCAGAGAGATGCAAATCAAAACAACGATGAGATACCACCTCACACCACAGAGATTGGCCTACATCACAAAGAATGAGAATAATCAGTGCTGGCGGGGATGTGGAGAGAAAGGAACTCTTATCCACTGCTGGTGGGAATGCTGTCTAGTTCAACCTCTATGGAAAGCAATATGGAGGTTCCTCCAAAATCTGGAAATTGAGCTCCCATTCGACCCAGCTATTCCACTCCTAGGGATATACCCTAAGAACACAAAAATTCAATACAAAAACCCCTTCCTCACACCTATATTTGTTGCAGCACTATTCACAATAGCCATGCTCTGGAAACAACCAAGATGCCCTTCAACAGACCAATGACTTAAGAAACTGTGGTACATATACACAATGAAATATTATGCAGCCGTCAGGAGAGATGAAGTCATGGAGTTTTCCTATACATGGATGTACATGGAGTCTACCATGCTGAGTGAATTAAGTCAGAGGGAGAGAGAGACGCAGAATAGTCTCACTCATCTATGGGTTTTAAAGAAAATAAAAATCATCATTGCAACAATCATCAGAGTCAATGAGAGGAGGCTGGAACTCCCAGTTTACTCCATGAAGCTCACCACAAAGAGTGGTGAGTGCAGCTATAAAAATAAATACACAGAAAACTACCATAATCACGTGAA
>PVKC010027913.1:0-15618 GCA_004027635.1 Crocidura indochinensis
CAAAAACTACGAACAAATTCCTATGCACACTGCATATATCTTATTTTGAAGTGAAGAAACAAAACGGGAACAAATACAGTATGTGACCTGCAGGCCGTAGTTTGAGGACCACTACTCTAGCACAATTTTATAGGATTAGACATCAAATTTCAAGTAGACACCATTAATAATTTCAACTTATGCCTTAAGTTGAAAATTCAAGATGGCAACCTTAACTTTTCAAAACTTTCAAAATACTTATTGGAATTTTTCTGAGTACATCTCAAAAATCTGGAGAAAGAAGAACAAATGAAACAAAAATGTAGAAGAAGAAAAATAGTAAAAAGGAGAGCAGAAGTCAACAACATAGAAATCAAGAAAGTAAATCAAAGAATCAATGAAACCATTTTTTTTTTTTTTGGTTTTGTTTTTGGGTCACACCCGGCAGTGCTCAGGGGTTATTCCTGGCTCCATGCTCAGAAATTGCTCCTGGCAGGCTCAGGGGACCATATGTCAGAGAATCAATTTGATTCACAATCCTTTGTTTTTCATTTCAATTTATTGCCAACTTATAATGTTTTAATGATTTCATTCAATTAGATGAATTTAGGAAGAATTTAATTCAGTTACACAATATATTTTAAATGTATTATTCACATAACATGTCAAATGTATCTTGAGTAAAAAAAAGATAAACTTCTTAAAACTGTTAACTGTGTCAAGATTCAGTGTGTATTCCCAAAGAGTCTATACATGCTTTCTTGTAAAATTTACAATCAAATCTGAAAATACTTAAATAATTACATATCTAATAATATGATGTAAAGAAAACAAAAGAGCTTTCAATTCAACCAACCGTTTTTATTGGAAATTTCAGATTGGAATACAACAGGGCCAGGTAAAGTCTCTTTTTTAAATAAAATCTTTAAATAATATTTAACTAACTTTTTTTTGGGGGGGGTTTGGGCCACATCCAGTGATGCTCAGGGGTTACTCTTGGTTATGCGCTCAGAAGTCGCTCCTGGCTTGGGGGACCATATGGGAGCCGGGGGATTGAACCACGGTCAGTCCAAGGCTAGCGCAGGCAAGGCAGGCACCTTACCTCCAGTGCCACCGCCTGGCCCCCAATATTTAAATAACTTAAAAAGTCTCTTAACTGTAAACTGAAAACACTACTTCATGTAAACATATGCATTGGGCATGCTCTGAAAAAAATTAATGTGATTTTTGTTGTTACATGCATGCTGATAACTTGTCAATCCTTGGCTCATAGTGTGTTAATTTCAGAGCAACACATGTAACACTCATGTCATCCTTTAATCTGTTTCTAGCATCAGATTTTATATGATTCAAAGCAGAAAACAGCTGCTTACAAGCATAGGGTAACCCAAACAAAGTAAGAAGAGCAATCCCAAGTACTTTCATGGACTTAAAATTATCTGGTAGAGAATTCCACACTTTGAGGATTTCATTTCCAGAATTTCTAGCAGTGATTTCATTTGTCATCCTTTCACACTCAATACATTAAAGAGCCGCATGCAGGTCATTGAATTTACTTTTCCAGATAGAGCTTTCTTGAAATTCCAGTAGCTCCATTTCCAAATTTTGAATATCTAACCACTGTAAGCAGGAAAGATCAAGATCTTCAAATGTGGACTTTTCTGGGGGAAGTTATAAATGAAAGAGTTGTCTCCATCTTACGGAACTGAGAAAATATTTTACTAAAATTCTCTTTTGCTTCAGCTACAATGGTGGAATATGCTTTGTGAATTTCCTGGTGTTTTTTATGACTGTCCAAAAATGTTGTAGAATTATGCAAATGTATTTTTAGGTTGAGAAAATATTTTAGTTGTCCACTCTTAAGGTCTTTTTCAAAAACATGCAATTTTCTCTCAAAAGCTTTGATGTCACTAAACATGCTTTCTGCTGTTTTTCCCATGCCTTGTAATTTTTTATTTAGTACATTAAAGTGGTTAGTAAAGTCTGTAAAGAACATGAAGTTGGTAAGCCAGGCCATGTTGGTGAATTGAGGATAGTCTTCCCCCTTTTCGTTCATATATAGCCTAACTTCTTCCAACCAGGCCACAAATCTCTAACACTTGTCCTCTGCTCAGCCACCAGACAGTATTGTACATCAGTAAAGTGTTAGATTGTGCCTGAACCTCATCAAGAAGGGCTTGAAATTATCGAAAATTAAGAGCATGTGCCATGATGAAGTTCACCATTTTTGTTACATCTTTGAGGACATTGTCAAGTTTTTTGCTGCTTTCTTTGGCGCAGAGAGCCTCTTGATGTATTATGCGGTGAAATTGAACTACTGGATGTTTTGCTTCCTTAGCAAAGAAATGAATGAATCATGATGTTGTCTCCACCATGCCAGTAACTGAAACCACTTTTTCTGGAGTTATGCCTAGTGATGAAATAGCCTCCATCACAGAATTGTGGATATCTATCCCTTGTGTTCTTCCAGGCAAAGACAGCAGTTTTATCAGCTCTTCTCTCATGATGTCACCTGTAGCATAATGTAAAATGAGTGCTAATCTTGTATGGTTAGTAATATCTGTACTTTCATCCAAGCACATGGAGTAGAAGGGCGCCTTTTATAAGTAGCAGGTAAGTTGTTGACTAACATTAGCAGCCATTCGTAGAACCCTATGTTTTGCAGTATTTCTGCTTAGTGGCACTCAGAGATGTGCTGCACAATTTTATCCTTGTTTTGGAAATCATGAAAGAGTGAATTACTCACAGCCATAATTGCCTTTTTTGAGAAAAATCTCCATCAGAGTGGGGCTTACCATGTTTTGGCATGCACAGTGAAATTTGAAAGTTGGCAACTGTATGATGATTAGTTTTTGAAAGATAGTTGCTAAAACTAAGAGACTGGGAGTGATACTTCTTTAATTTTCCTACAAAAAACTTTTCTTTGAGCTAAACCAAGTTCAGCAATACTGGGATGGTTGGTCTCAAAGTGACATTTGACACTTGATGTGCGAGACACAACACTTTCATTACACATAATATACAGTGCTTTCCTACTGCATTCAATCACTCCATATGTCTTTGTCGAGGCCTGTTGGACTGGTCTTCTGCTATCTGATTTTGCTTTTTTTAATGTACTCATTTTCTTTGTTCAAGACTTCAGTCAACAGAAAGATAAAATTTGTATAATAAAAAAATCTAATGAAGTGCTGGATACAAATCCGTCCACATAAAAATATGTGATTGGGGAATTTTACTCATTGTAGAAATCCGTTTTTATTTAGTACATTTTATTTAGTACATTAAAAAATATACTGTCCGGGTGGAAACCGGACTTGTGCAACCCTAACCTGGACACCTAGACATATAGCTAGATAATTTAATAGGTTTTTAAAAAGGAACCCAGGTAAGTTTATAATTAAAATTAGTATTATTGGTCCAATTAAACTTAGGCAACACAGGTAGAGCAAAGTATAATTTTACCTAATAATAAATGATGTAGAATGCAGATTGTGTCTCCTGTTCTCCTCAAGTCTCCCACCAGGGTGGGAGGGTGTGACAGAGAATGCTGGGTGCTGTAGTCGTGTACCTGGATGGGTTCAAAAGTGGAGGCAGGGAGTGAGACTTTGCTTCTCACAGCCCTGTGGCGGTTCAGGCAGCAGCGAGGAACACATTGCCAGGCAGGGCCGGACTGGGACAAAAAATAGGCCCTGGCATTTTAGGTTGAGCAGTCCAATCACATGACCTCACGCAGGCCCTGCCCATTGAAGTCCAGGGCAGGGCTTGAGAGACACCGCCAACCACTGATAAGTAAGGAGTGCAACAGCCAACATACAAGAAGATGTGACATGGGGTTGGGGAGAGAGAGAAGATGGGACATGGATGGAGGGGAGAGTAGATCCATAAAGACTACGACTAAAACATCTCTTCTTAATCCTCTGCTGTCACAAAAAGTCCCAAAGGAATGCTGAACACCCAAAGATACTCCAGAAAACAATGTAATTTAAAGGAAGATGAAATGAAAAGATAATCGTGTGATATGTTCAAACTTTAATGTCCTATAAAAGCAATGACAGACTCTCACCTTGGAAACAAAAATGACAAGAGCCATGGGGTTCGTGATTTTTACAATGAAAAATCTGGATATCAATAGGCAGCTCAGCAATGTCCAATCTTAGTGAGCTGGAGGTTTATGTGACAGCAGAGGACTAAGAAGAGATGTTTTATTTGTAGTCTTGGATGTATTGGGGAAGTGACTGCGATTCCCCAAATAAAATGACCTGCAAACTGGATTAATCGCATTAATGACTATACCGCTTTGGATTCATCACAATAACAACTAATTAAGAGGTGACCTAAGTGTATGGGAAAAGGACTTTTATTTTTCATTATTGGAGCCTTTGTTATTTTATTATGATGTTTACAAAAGCACTGTGAAGGGCCACATATACACTTTACTATTTTTTTGCTATATTGAGTTTTCCGTGAGGTACAGTGCAGAGGATTAGTGTGTTGACTGTTCACAGAGAGCCTAACCCTCCTCTCAGCTTACTGGACTTCTCTATGCAATCATCATAAACAGCTTTTTTATTTCCTCGAATTTAGCATGTCCCCCATGGAAGATACAGAGATTTTTACTGAGAAGTATATTATTAGACACATTAACATCCCCCCATATCCTCATCTCTCTAGCATGGGGGCACTAGGAACTGTTCCTGATTACAGATGTCACATGTGGAGTCATACTACAGTCTCACTGAGTTCCTGTGACAGACTCAGAGTGAAGCTTCTCTTCCTATCCCCACTCCCCCTTCACACACTGCCTGGCTCATAGGCTACTAAGGGGAAGACAGGCAGGCTAATCACCAACTCACAGGACTGCAGCCAGCACAGGAGGATGGGCTGCGGTCCACTGGGACAATGCCTGGTCCTACCAATGGCCAGTCCGGCCCTGTTGCCAGGTTAGTTGCAAAGCAGACACTGGCACACTTGCCTCCTGCTGAGCTGCATATATTAATTGCAGACCTTCCCGTTTGCTAGCTGCAAGGCCTTTACTTGTCACAGCTCGCACACGTACCATAGGTTCGCCATCGCTGCTCTAGACTCATTATTTTGCTTAGTGCTCTAGACTCATACAGTGATCTGTATTAAAATGTTTAGCAACTTATGAACAAAGCTTTTGTGATATACTTAAGACAGGCTAGAGCAGCCAACTGGCTTGAGAATGATATATGTACAATCTAACCTATGACAATTTTACAGCTATGTCTACCCTCACTATGAGTGATTCCTATGAATTAGTTACTGCAGTAATTGGCTTAAAATTTCCTCACCATCTTACTTGACAGCTTTATATTATGAAGTGCTTTGACCCATTTCTATTTATCACCCTAGATGGGTTAGTTATACAGCTGTAACATATTGATTAACTATGGATGTGTATGCATGTATGTATGTATGGTGGCCACCGTTGTTAGTCTTCTATTTGTGATGTAATGTTCATCTGTGTTTCACATAATATCTGTCTATGTTGTACATAGCCCTTCTTCTTTCTCCCTATCCAACTGCCACTTGACAAAAAAATTTCTATTGTTTCCTTATGTTCACTATGCCAGATTAGTAGTTTTCCCTGCTAAATCTTTTTACATTCTACAGCTCAGCACTCTTTGTGCCCTTGAGCACTGCTCCACACTCACACACCCTCACCCATCACTTCTCCATCATTTCAAACTCTCATCACTGATGACTGCCCCTTGTGACCAGATCTGCGTTTTGAGTGGACCCTGGTTCAGAGACTGATCTTGGCAAGTGTCTCCACCTAGCAGCTGCAGGAATTTTCACTATTTTCCTGACTGCTCTCAACCAACAGATCACCTCATTAGCTGAAGTAGTAACCAGATTCTACTCACTTGAACTTAATCGAAAGAGGGATATGTGTATTTCTTTATTGGGGAATATTATTGTTGTTTTGAACAAGTTCAGCAGTATTTATTTTTATGTATTTCCTGGAGAATATCATAGTTATTCTACCTATGTATCAGGGATTATAGAGTATGACATCTTCTGAGGGATAGATATTATAACTTAACCATAGTCCCCTGGTGCTCTAATATTAGCTTGTGGAAATATCCTTTTTTACTTTTTCCATAGACCTGATAAAATGGGGGGAAATCTTATGATAGAGAGGAGTTTCCATCTATTAGAGATATGAACCCCCAAATTTATATGTCGCAGGTGGGCCTTAAACCCTGAACATTTGTCATTTTGGCTTGACTTAAGTCAGCTGCTCTGAGATTGGCAACACACCCCCCAAATTTGGGTACCATTGACAGAACCAGGGGCAGATTTCAAGCCACCCTGGAAATAACTTGATGATGGGGCATGATTTGCATCATGCTGGCAACCATTTTCAAACAGGCATGCTTTGTGGCACCCTGGCAATGACATAGGACATATGAGAAGCCAAGGACTGTAGAGCAATGCCAGCAGCCACCAAAAAGAAGATGAAAGAAAGAAAACCTCTTACTTTTCCAGGTACCAAGATGAAAGACTTTCTGGGATTAGGCAAGCTTTAGACTGTTCTGAAGTTGGACTGTATACTAAATATTTCCCGAGAAAAGCCATGCTGCTCTTATCTAGGATAAAAGTTTTTTTTTAATTTCCCAGGTTTTAATCTGCTTATGCAAAATAAGTCACCTTTAAAGCTCCTATTTGAGGATTTCCACTTATTGTGGAGAACAATAGAACACACTCTATCTAGTCTAGGTTATATTTTTGTGTTCAGCACATAGAAAAGGGAGATATTGTTGGTTTATAACTTGCTTCACCCTAAAAAAAACTGGCTTTAGGCTTCTTTTCCACTATATCTTTACATTTCAAAGAGATTCGCTTAGGTGAGATTAGTTCTAGATAGGCATTTTGTTTTCCCTTCCCCATCACAGGGATGGGTGGTTTGGTGCTTAATAAACACTGGTTTTCTCTACATGCCAGGACTTCTGTGTCTCTTCAACTGGTATATTGGGGGCACTGGGCAGGACAGCTAGCCATAGGCCCCCTGGGCTGAGAGAAACTCCTCCCTTATGCATACTGGACCCCATTCAGGGGTTCTTTTCTTACTAGTATTCATTTTTAAAAGCACGCGGACACATTTGTGCCCATGTGACAAATATACTTTTTAACATCACCCAAAAATGTTCTTAATTCTTGACTGTTTCTAGAAAGGAAATGGAATGCCCTAGATTTGGAGGATAGCATTCAAATAGATCTTTAAAGTCAGTGTATATGTGGACGTGACTTCCTAAAGAGTGGTCCTCTCTGACTGCCAAGATCCCCCATCTCGTTTCTTGCCAAGAAACCACAACCAACATGCCTACTGACTCAGGCTTTGTGGCCCCTCTCACCCCCATCAAATCGTGGACTGCTGCATGATACCCAAACCACCTTCAGCAAAACCTCCAGCTCAAGGACACTACATGATTTCGTAATGCTGCAAATCATATCTCAAACTAAAGACCAAGGTCTGTGATACGAAAAAGTGTCTTGGCTTTCATTCCCCACAAGAATATCGCAAAAGACCTAATTGGGAGGCCTATATTGCCTTTGTAAGTTTAATACCTATATAATAAAGCACCTTAAGATGTGTATTCCTAAACATACAGGTAGCCTCCTCCATCACTTGTTTTCTTCAAACATCTTTTTTTAAACTCAGTTTTATTTATTTGTACTATTTTTTATATATACATATTTTTTCTATCTTCACCACTTTTGGGGTTGCTTGGTACAAAAACCAAGAAAAAGTCTTGCCTGAGATAAAAGCTCAGATCAAAACCAAACCACAGTATCTGTCATCTGTCATCCTTACCTAGAATAGCACCAGCAATACAATATGACACCATACGTTTTTGTATAGGCACAGTAAAAATGGGGAAATCATAGACACAGAAACTACATCTTGTCTTCTAAGGATAAGAACTCACACTTTTTATAACACAAGGGTGCCTCCCATCCTGGACATATGTCATGTGGATACAACTCAGTCTCCATGAGATTGAACAGTGTTAATTCAATCTCAAACCCCAGATCCCAGACGTAGAACTGATACAGCTTCCTGCAACAAAACCAGGAACTAAGCTCCGTTGGGAGATTTATAACATCGCTCTGACACCAATTTGTGCCAGTGTTAATATGAAAACGAGGACAGCATGGAAATGACAGCTTGACCTAAGACCAGGTGGTCCTATCATATCACCTAACACTAAGTGGAAATCAGAAGATGTATCATCATTGAACTGTGAAAAATAAGAGCACTAACTACAGAAAACTGACTTTGACAACCGTGACTGAGCAAAGCTTACTTTGGGACCAATAAGGAAAACCCTACCCTAGACTGTAGCCCAGGACTCTTACAAAAATCAAGATTTCCTAGTACAGAGATCCAACTTTGACAACAGAGTCTGAGCAGAACCTTTGGAACCAAATATCCTAGTGACTGAGCAAAAACAAGGAGCACAAGATACAGAAGGCTGAACACAACAACAAAGACGGTACAGAACCTCTAGAACCGTAAAGACTCTATCCTAGACCTTGTCCTATGACCTGCACAATTACCAAGATTGCTAATACAGTGGCCTGATTTTTTCATCCACAAGATGAGAGGAAAGTTTCCTGGCACCAAAAAAATAAAAGCCCTTGGGGTATGGTAATGAGTATATATGGATCCAGTGATTGTTCCCATGAAAGTATGCTTCAAAAGGGGAGAAACACTGAATCTCTTAGGCCACGGGAATTCCCTCCATTCACCAATACTTACTGTGCCTATGCAAAAAAAAAAAAAGTGGGGTAACGCCAAACCCTGCCTCTACAGCACTCCTTTTTCTTGTTTCATTTTGTTTGTTTTTAATATTATTTTCCTTTTCTTTTTTTCTTCCACTTTTTTCTTTCTTTTTCACTCGTGTGGATATTATTTGGTGATTTCTTTTTTGCTGGGTGTATTTTTCTTTTCTTTTTTCTCTTTTTTTTTGGTAGTTGCTACCAATTTTTTCCTTCTCTTTTCCTTATTCTTTTTATCTCCAACAGAATCACATAACTTGAATCATTTAGCCTCATAAATTGAGGGGGGAAATGATGATACCAGGACCAGTCATATGAACATGTAGTGAAAATAAAAAATGATCAGACTTGAACACCAAACCCAAAGTCAATGACAACCAAATAGATACCCAATCTACAACAAGCCATAAAGTGGAGACCAATTACACTAGTATTCTGGGGGGTAAAGGAGGGAGATATGGGATACATGCTGCGAACAGGGGTGGAGGGAGGACAATACTGGTGGTGGGAATGCCATTCATTCATTGTCACTATGTACCATAAATAATTCTGTGAAAGACTTGTAAGACACTTCGGTCACAATAAAAATTTATAAAAAAAGAACTGGTTCTCTCATGAACATGCAAGGAGTCTACAGTTAATTCCATGACAGTATACTTCAAGGGTGGATAAACCCTGTATCTCCTAGGCCAAGGAAATTACCTCTTTAATGCCCCAATATTTACTGTGCCTATGCAGGAAAAAAAAAGTAAGACACAAAATAATCTTTTTTTTTTTAAATCTATTTATCCACTTAGTTATTTATTTTTTTCTTTCTTCGACTTCTTTGTTTTGGTGTAGATATTGAAATTGATGTCTCCAATCTTATTTTATTTTCTCTTTCTCTTTCTTTTTATGCTCTGGCAGGGTATTATTTCAGGACTGAGACTAGTATGTGGTGCTTGTCTTTATTGATGTAGTGCTCACTGGATATTTTATATGATATATTTTTTTGTATTATTGTGGTATTTCAAATCCTTTTTTCTTATCCTCTCTCCAACTCCACCCATTTTTGGCTTATTTGATTTTTACCCCATTTTATTGCTTTTTTTTTGTTTGTTTGTTTGTTTTGGGCCACACCGGTTTGACGCTCAGGGGTTACACCTGGCTATGTGCTCATAAATCGCCCCTGGCTTGTGGGGGCCATATGGGACGCCGGGGGATCCAACCGTGGTCCGTCCTACGCTAGCGCTTGCAAGGCAGACACCTTACCTCTAGCGCCACCTTCCGGGCCCCAATTTTATTGCTTTTCTTTTCTTCAAACAAAACCACATAACCTGAACTATCTAGTTCCGCCTTTCAAATAGAGGGGGAAAAAAGGAAGGGTACCAGGATCAAACAGATATATGATCATTAAGTAGTAAGCTAGACACAGAGGGGACCACTTATTCTAGCAGCCCGAGGGATGTGGGTGTGAGATATGGGATGCAAGATGGGAATGGGGGTGGAGGGAGAACAAATTTGGTGATGGGAATTTTCCTGATTCAATTTTAATATGTACCTAAAATACTACTGTGAAAGATATGTAAGCTAATATGGTCAAAATAAAAAAAAATACTGGTTCTCTCTCTCTCTCTGTTGCTCTCTCTCCCTCTCCTTAATTTTATTATTTTTTATTATTATCATCATTGTTTTTTTTTTTTTTGTTTTTTGTTTTTGGGTTACACCCAGCTGCGCTCAGTGGCTACTCTTGGTTCTGCTCTTAGAAATTGCTCCTGGCAGGCTGGGGTACCATATGGGATGCTGGGAATAGAACCCAGGTCTGTCCCAGGTCAATCGCATGTAAGGCAAATTCCCTATAGCTGCACTATCTCTCTGGACCCTCAAGATTACTTTAGCTCTCTGTGTGTGACTGTGTGTGGTATAGAAATTGAACCTAAGGATCCAAGTCTATTTGTGATATTTTGTAGTTTCATGAAAAATTTCAATTATTTATCTTTTTTTTTTCATTTAAAAATGTTTGTTTTAGGGGTCGGAGAGCTAGCTTGGAAGTAAAGCATTTGCCTTGCATGCAGAAGGTCTGTGGTTCATATTCCGGTGTCCCATGTGGTCCCCTAAGCCTTTCAGGAGCGATTTCTGAGCATAAAGTCAGGAATAACACCTGAGTGCTGCCAGGTGTGATCACCCCAAAAAACAAAAACAAAAAAATGTTTTTTTTTTTTTTACTGTCTCTGAATTAGGGATCTGCCTGAAGTATAAATGTAAGGTATTTTCAAGCCTGAGTTTACAATGTGGGCTATTACATTCTCTGTTTATATACTGAATTCTTAAAAGTCTGGTTCCCAAAAAGAAGCAAAGGGAAACAGAAAAGAATGATATAGCCACCACATCTTTAAAGTTCCTGGAATATGCTTCAGCAGGTGGGGCACCAATGACTGCTTCTATGTATAGACTCTATGATAAGAAGCAGCAAGTAGTGATCAGAATATAGAACACTGGTAATTAGAGAACAAGGTCATAATTGCTCTCCCCCTATCCATCCTAACAACACTGTTACAGTTGTCTGCCATGGAGTATGGCAGACTGTGTAACTACCCTTGTATTAAGATAAAATTGATCAAAATGAGCTGCAATTTACTTAGTACATATTCCTCAAGGAAGCTGTGAGCCTTTGAATAGAATATAGATTTCCTTATTTTAAATTTTATTTTATCTTATTGAAACTATTGTGATTTACAAAGTCCTTCATAGTTGGGTTTCAGACATACAAACAAACCAGGGCCAATCCCACCAACAAAATCAACTTTCCTTCACCAACATTTCCAGAATGTATCCCATACCACCATCTCTGGATCACCAGTCTGTCAGTATAAAAGGTCAATTTATTTATTTTTGATTTTGGGGTCACATCTGGCGGTGCTTAGGGGTTTCTCCTGGCTCTACACTCAGAAATCGCTTCTGGCAGGCTCAGGGGACCACTTGGGATGCATGCAAAGCAAATGCCTTTACCTACATGCTATCTCTTCAGCCCCAAAAGGCCAATTTTAATTTGAGATTGGTGGGGGCCAGAGCAATAGCACAGTGGGAGGGCATTTGTATTGCACGTGGCTGACCCAGAACAAATGCTGTTTGATCCCCAGCATCCCATATGGTCCCCCGAGCCTGCCAGGGCAATTTCTGAATGCAAAACCAGGAGTAATCCCTGAGCATCTTCGGGTGTGACTCAAAAACCCAAACCAAAGATATATATATATATATATATATAATATGAAATTGGTAAAAATTTTTGGTTTCTTTTTTTGGGGGGAGGGGTGCTGCCTCCTGCAAAAGAAGGCAGGAAGCAGGGCAGCAGTCCTTTATAATGGCTCTCAGTGCCCAGTGACATGGCAAGAATCACCTCTCACGTTGGTTGGGTTGGGATATCAAGTTTTGGTCTCTTGATTGTTGACTTTGGCTTGGATATTTAGTTCTGTCATTTTTTTGACACCACTAATGTACATGAGACCTTGTGCCTCCTGGCTCCCCTCCTTTCATATTTGTGTTTCTCCTTTCTACTCAATTTCTTTCCTTCTCCTTGCTATACTCTGGGACTAAGGGTGCTTGAGACAACTCCCATTTAGACCATTGCATTTTTTTCATGCAGCTATTTTTTTTTTTTTTTTGGTTTTCGGGTCACACCTGGCAGTGCTCAGGGGTTATTCCTGGCTCCATGCTCAGAAATTGCTCCTGGCAGGCACTGGGGACCATATGGGGCACCGGGATTCGAACCGATGACCTTTTGCATGAAAGGCAAACACCTTACCTCCATGCTATCTCCTGGACCCCTCATGCAGCTATTTTAAATACTACATATAAGTGATATAATTCTGTAATTATTCTTCTTCTGACTTACTTCATATCTTCTACTTCTATCAATCTTATATTAAGTTGTATGATTACATAATTCCTTATAGCTATGAAATAATCCATTGTACATATGTACCACATCTTCATGAGCCATTTGTTGTTGAACATTTAGGTTGATTTTAAGTCTTAGCTATTATACTGAGTGCTGCAATAAATAGCGGTGTGTTTACATCTGTTTGAATGAATGTTTTTCTGTCTTGGAATAGATACTCAAAATTGGGTTTGCTGGATCATAAGGAAACTTGATTCTGAATTTTCTGAGAACTCACTATACTGTTTTTCCATAGGGGTTGGACCAGACAGCATTCTCACCCGCAGTGGATGAGAGTTCCTTTCTCACCAAATCCCTGCCAACAACACGGATTGTTCCCAGTATTTTTGATATGCACCATCCTCAGTTGTATAAGATGATATCTCATTGTTGTCTTGATTTGGGTTTCCCTATTGATAAGTGATGATGAGTATTTTTTATGTGTCTGTTCGCCATCTGTTGGTTTTTCTCAGAGAAGTGTCTGTTCATTTTTTCTCCCCATTTTATGGTGTATTTAGTTTTTTTGGAGTTAACCTTTGTGAGTACTTTGTATATCCTAGATATCAAACCTTTATCTGTGTGTTGAGTGTAAAAATTTTCTCCCACTATGATGTCTTCTAATTTTTGCCCATGTTTCTTCTGGCAAACAGGAGCTTTTTAGTTTGATATAATTCCATTATTCAGATTTGATTCTTTAGTCCTTGCCACTGGTATCCTATCATTGAAGAATTCTTTGAGGTATAAATCTTGGAGTGTTCAGCCTATGTTTTCCTCAGTGGACTCTATAGATTTGGACATAATATCAAGATGTTTAATCCTCTTTAAATGGACTTTTGTGTAAGGTATGAAATAAGGATCAATCTTTAATTTCTTACATGTGTATAAGATCACCCCACACATCATGTTTCCAATGAGTCTGAGGCAGTGTCATGTATGAAATAATCCAAACCAGGCTGAGATGAAACTGATGATCTTGTACCTCAGTAGCAAGACTGAGCTGCCTGCCAGAACTGTTATTTTTATTGAGTACAGGAAGCACTCCTATGTGGAGGAGTGAGAATAGTTAACTCAGGCTATCCTAAGTCAGTCCTGCCTAGTATTACATGTAAGACAATATTTAATTTGGGGCAAAACTAAGTTGTAAATAAACAGACACAATGAAACACGGGATGATCTTTGTTTTGGGCAAATCAAGATGTAATCTAACACACATGGTTATTTAATTATTTCAATACCATTGTTGAAGAGACTGCCTATTCCATTTCAAGTTTTTGGCTCCTTTTGTCAAAGATTAACTGGCCATAAATTTAGGGGTTTATCACTGGATATTCTATTGTGATTCATTGGTCTGAAAGTTTGTCTTCCAATACCATGTTGCTTTGATCTCTATGGCTTTATAGTAAAGTTTCAAATTAGGTATTGAGATGCAACTGCCCAACTGCCTTGTTGTCTCTGTCCAACTGCCTCTGTTCAACTGCCTCTGCCCAAGCATCTCCTTTAGCCTTCCCTTCAAGCTTCTTTATTTAGTCAGAGTCAGTTGGACAGAGACAATTGGAGAGAGGCAGTTGGAGAGAGAGAATAAAAGGGGGAGGGGAGAGACAAAAGGAGAGAAAAAAGAGGATACACAGAGAAGTTGGGGGGATAGATTTACAGGATAGATTTAGACAGAGAAGAAGAAGGAAATAGATTTAAATAAAGAAGAAGAAAATAGATATACAGAAAAAGAAGAGGAGGAGATATACAGAGAAGATAAATAAATAAGATGTAGAATACACAGAAAAGAAGATATAGATTTCCTCAGAGAAGATAGAGAAGAAAAGAAACAAAAAGACAGGAGATAGAAACATAGAGAATAAGAAGAAGAGGAAGAGTGCGGAGACAGGGACAGAAGAGAAGACAGAAAAAGAGAGTGACAGGGAGACACAGAGAAAGAAATAGAAACAGACAGACAGAGAGGAGAGAGAGAGATCAAACGAGGGAGGAATAGGCTCTTTTGGCCAAACCTTTTGTCCCCCCAAACCTCTTTGTTTGAATCATTCATTGTGGACGATTATTGCCAAGGCCTCTCCGAGAATGGGAGTTGGTCACTCAATTTGGGAAATATTTGAGGACCCTGAATATATCAGCCGTGAAATCAACAACATCTTTGTTTATGGAAGTGCAAAAGCTCTACTCATCAAATGTCACACTGTCCAAAATTAAACTTTCTTTCACTAGGGTGAAGGGGCAGGAAAGTAAAAAAGAAACTTTCAGTCTGATTCCACATAGATACCTAGTTTGATCTAGATTCACCCTCAGCATAGGAAGAATACTACAACCCAGTAGAGAAGAAACAAGAAACCCATCAAGATCCATGAGTGAAAAAATAGCACAGATGGTTCAACTAGTACCACTCAGCTCTGTAAATCCTCAGAGAATGATTATCAATAAAGTCATCATCATGGTGGTGATGTTTATTGAGCTCAAATGACATAGATATTTAGCAAAGCACAAGAAAGTATTAGAACTAAAATAAAAAATCAGAAATAATATAAAGAAAAATATGGTAGATGATAAAATAACTTAATGGAATATCTGAACAGCAAGAAAAAAATGGAGAACTTCAAAATGGAATGGAGGAACCCATTAGGAAGCAATAGCATATGAAAAAAGTCTGAAAATAAATGAACATGATACCAGAGAATATAGGATGAGGTCAAGAGGAACAATATCATTGGATCTTGAAGAGGAGGAAGGTGAAATTAAAGAATAATTAATCATTTAATCTAACAAATCAATTATTGATTCAATAAAATAATTAAATTAACAAATAATTTATTTAATAGTTAAATAACAAAAAATTCAGAGTCAAGGAACACAGGCAACCATATCCAAAAGGCCTGAAGGGTCCCACTAAAAATAGACTCAAACAGAAA